>SKCR01039813.1:0-61704 GCA_019454045.1 Zanthoxylum bungeanum
TTTTCAACTCTCTCTCTCCCAAAATCCTCTCTTCTCTCTCGGCCATTTGGCCATTTTTCTTCACTGGTTTTTGTTGGGTAGAAACCGTGAGATGGGAAGCAAAGTGTGGGAAATTTATGGCAAATTTCTTAAGAGCTAGCACTCCGAGAGACATGCGAATGTGATAGGGAAGTCCACCCATGAGCCGGGAATCATTTGACGAAGCTTGGAGCTTGATTCTTGAAGCTTGAAGCCGAAATGGAGGAGATCAAAAACTGCACTGCCGTGAGCTGTGACAGTGGGCAGAAAAGATATTTTATTGCCTCGTACGTCGCTCAACCAATCGATGTGAGTATTCCGCAACTTTGTTGATTTGTATTCGCACTTGTTTCATGCTTGTTTAATGATATTGGGACCTTATCAAACACTAACAGAAAGTTGTTGGAGGAGGTCGAAATTGTTGGAGCACTTGAAGTAGGAGAGAGTTTGAAAGAGAAGAGAGTTGTAAAAGATGTAAAATGGAAAAAAAAAACCTTTAAATAGGCTACTCGGGCTGATTTCATTCATTGGTTTGGAATGGGGATGATAGATTGGTGACAAGTGTTGAGTCAATCGCAACCGTTAAATTCAAATCAAAGGCATGGATAGGAGCCACGATTAATCTTAATTTTCCAAGTTTTAGCGGGCAAGTCACGGATGGAAGACAGTTGGCACATCAAAGAGACGAGATGAAAATGGATTTGATGGATATAATGGGTATTTAAGGAGAACCATTATACCTTTGTATATTCCATGGGACGTTTCAGAACCCTATGAGCATCTTTTTGAATGGCGGTGAAAGAAAAGCAATCGTCATAAAAGAGTATTTTTGTAGCAAGTAGAGCAGCTTTGTCCTGAGGAGAATGAACATGGGATGAGTTGAAGTAATGTAGAGTTCTCGAAAGTCCACAACTCGAGGAAAGTGAGTCGGTCTTTATTTACATGCACCACCATCCTTTATAAAGTTCCCGGCATCAACTCGTAAACTCGTTGATACCCAAAATTATAGGACATATGTTAATGGTGGTTTTCTGAAGACTATTACCCCGATTAAGATTCAGATATCGAAAAGGGGTAGAGTGAAGATTGTATTTGGTCAAAAATGGATGACAAAAGCCCAAGATCCCAGCAAGAGATGTGGTCTGACAGACAGACTCGACGTCATGGTATAAAAAAGTTATCCTAAGAACAGAGCATCTTGAGGGTGGAGGAAGTTGAAATACCGACCCGACCATATAAAGGGTGTGATTTAGGGTTTCCTGTGAGCTTGTAGAGTTAGGGCCGATGAGGTCATTGTCTTTGAAATTCGACTTGTTTCAAAGAGTTGGAGGGGGCTTTAATTAATATAATTTGTCTCGACATATAGATCTGAGGAACAAATATGGGATCATAAGCCGACCAGTATTGAAGTCGTATGACGTATGCCGTACTTGGGAAGATGTGCTTCCAAAAGGGTAATGATGAAGGTGGAAGAGTTGTGGCTCACAGTGGTCATAGGTCCTGCCAGTCGCCATAGGCATGCATTGGCTAGTGCAGTGGCATGTTAGTGGTAGAGAAGAGTTTTCGTAGGCGCCAGAGGCCTGTATTGGCCGGTGCAGTAGCAGGGTTGTGGCAGAGTAGAGCCGCCATAGGCTGCCAGTGGCCGCTATAGGCCGGTGCAGTATCAGGGGAATAAGCTAATCTGATTGATTGGATTATGGGTGGTTAAGGCTGGCAATAATTGTATTCATGATCTTGGACATTGGTTGACGTCATGGTTAGTGGAACAATGTATTTTGAAGCCTATATAAAGAGGTTGAAGTCACAAATCCAAGGATTATCAATTTTGGCATCTCATAACTTGTAAAAGGTAAGAGCTTAAGAACTATAGAAAGAAAGACAAAGTTGGTCAGTTACCCGACCACTTGAGAAAATTATATGGGCTTGTTCAGACTCAAGGTGTTTCATCTTTGTAATATTCCCCCCCCCCCCCCCCCCCCCCCAATTTGTATCTCAGGTCGGTCTTGACCTTGAGCAGTAATAAAATATCTGCTTTTATCGCGTGGATGTAGGTAGAAGTCACTCTCCGCAAAATCACGTAAATCTATATGTTTTTTTTATCTACTTGTCAAGTTTGTGTGGTTCCCTAATAACCAAACAAATTCACTGTTCGATAGAGGTTTATTCGAGGGAGATTTTTTCGAAAGATGAATTCCCTATTTTTTCCTTCGAACAAAAACTTCCGCCAACACTTATTGTCCCTTCAATTCAAGATTGGGTTTAGTGAGTACATACTCTGCAGTAGAGATAGCAATTAGTCGATTGCGAATTGTCAATCCAAATTCAATCACTCATTTTGAATCATGTGTTGATTTTGAATCAGAATTAAAAATCTTCTCCAATCTCAAACTAAACATTTCACATCCGGAATTAATTAGTTTCGCTGGACAAAAATAAGAACAAGAGTGAAAGTATCTTCTAAAAAGCAGCGGCCATTCTCTTAGCTCGTTCCACTTTGAATGAATTGGGTACAGCTACTTGTCCCCTAGAGATGGCAGTGAGAACCGTACCCGGCCCCGATCCGTATGGACCCGGACGATCCGAGTCCGGGTAGACCCGGATCTAAGATTTAAAAATCCGGATCCAGGTCTTAAAAATTAGGACCCGGACGAATTCGGATCCGGACTCGGGATCGCACGGATCCCGTCCGGATAGACTTGGGTCCGGAAAAAAATAATAAAAAATAAATATAATAAATAAAAATATAATGAAAAATATAAAATAAAATGCATATATATATATATAAAATATAATAGAATATAATTAAAAAATATAAAAGAATTGAAATAAAACTAATAAAATTGACAAAATCCAAATATAAATATAAAACAATACAATTAAAAATAAAAATAAAAATAAAAACCGTATATCCGGATCCGGACCGGATAGACCCGGGTCCGGACTCACGTCTATTTATCTGGGTCCAGAACCGGACCCAAACTAACGAAAATATTTCCGGACCCGGACCCGAATCCCACTAGACCCGGATCTGGATCCGGATTTTGCCATCCATGTCCCCTAAGACATGAAATTTTCTTACCTCTTTCAAACTTTTTTATTTTTATTTTTTAAATGCTTACGATTATGGCATTGGTGAGCCTGGTCAATCAAAATAAACCGTCCGGATTGATGGGTTGTTTAATCAATCTCTTAAAAATGCTTATCACTTTCAATTCAACTTATAAAACTACTACCAACTATTAAAATAATACCAAAGAATGGTCAATAGAAACGTAAAGAATGACATTACCAATGGGAAGATCGCTAGGGAAATGACGACAAGGGCAAAATAACATGAGCTTTTTGATGGGTTATTATGAGCTTAATCACCTTGTTTATTTACACCATCATTATAATTAATGCACATACTACTTGACTTCCTAAGCTGCCATTTTGTCCTTACATAACACCCTTTAATTTTTTATTTTTATTTTGTGGCTTCAAAATCATCGAAATATTTGCTTTCTTCTTGTCTAAATTTACCTGCAGTCATCCTCCAAGACATCAAAAATGGTTTGGAAATACTCTTGCTTTTCTTGCTTCCCCGGAAAGAAAAAGGAGATCAGGTGTGTTTTCATTTTCTTTAAATAAAAAAAAAAATAAAAACCGTATATCCGGATCCGGACCGAATAGGCCCGGGTCCGGACTCACGTCTATTTATCTGGGTCCAGAACCGGACCCAAACTAACGAAAATACTTCCGGACCCGACCCGAATCCCACTAGACCCGGATCTGGATCCGGATTTTGTCATCCATGTCCCCTAAGACATGAAATTTTCTTACCTCTTTCAAACTTTTTTATTTTTATTTTTTAAATGCTTACGATTATGGCATTGGTGAGCCTGGTCAATCAAAATAAACCGTCCGGATTGATGGGTTGTTTAATCAATCTCTTAAAAATGCTTATCACTTTCAATTCAACTTATAAAACTACTACCAACTATTAAAATAATACCAAAGAATGGTCAATAGAAACGTAAAGAATGACATTACCAATGGGAAGATCGCTAGGGAAATGACGACAAGGGCAAAATAACATGAGCTTTTTGATGGGTTATTATGAGCTTAATCACCTTGTTTATTTACACCATCATTATAATTAATGCACATACTACTTGACTTCCTAAGCTGCCATTTTGTCCTTACATAACACCCTTTAATTTTTTATTTTTATTTTGTGGCTTCAAAATCATCGAAATATTTGCTTTCTTCTTGCCTAAATTTACCTGCAGTCATCCTCCAAGACATCAAAAATGGTTTGGAAATACTCTTGCTTTTCTTGCTTCCCCGGAAAGAAAAAGGAGATCAGGTGTGTTTTCATTTTCTTTAAATAAAAAAAAAAAAAAAAAAAAAAAAAAAAAAACTACCGCCTGGTTCAAACTGTCAGCCGGTTTATCAACTCATATAATATTTTCTCGAAATTTATTTTACAGTATATACAAGCATAGCAAGGATTATCCATGGGAAATATACACGTTGAAGGAGCTTCTTCATGCAACAAACAACTTTCATAACGATAATAAAATTGGCGAGGGAGGATTTGGTAGTGTTTTTTGGGGCCGTACAAGTAAAGGCAACGAGGCAATAATGTCTATTTTGAGTTAATTAATCAAGTTAAAAGTGTTTTTTTTTCTTTTTTTTTTTTCCTCGTAAAAATAGATAATATAATTGAGGAAATTAATTTTCAGATAGCTGTGAAAAGATTGAAGACGATGAGTGCAAAGGCAGAGATGGAATTTGCAGTAGAAGTTGAGATACTTGGTAGAGTGAGGCACAAGAATTTATTGGGATTAAGGGGATTTTACGCCGGTGGCGATGAACGTCTTATAGTTTATGATTACATGCCTAATCACAGTTTAATCACTCATTTGCATGGTCAACTTGCCCTTGATTGCTTACTTGATTGGCCTCGCCGTATGAGCATAGCCATCGGCTCTGCTGAGGGTCTCGCGTAAGTATCCCTCTTTTTGAGTATGAGTTAAGTCCATATGCTTCTATATTTTCTATAATCATGCTTAAGTCTCTTTACCATTTTCTTATTTATTATGCTTAGTGTGTCCGTTTATATTTCTTGTGAAGGTATTTGCATCACAAGGCAAACCCTCATATAATACACAGAGATATAAAGGCAAGTAATGTGCTCTTAGATACAGAATTTAAAGCAAAAGTTGCTGATTTTGGATTTGCAAAGCTGATACCAGATGGTGTTACACATTTGACCACTAGAGTAAAAGGGACTCTAGGATATTTGGCACCAGAATATGCTATGTGGGGCAAAGTTTCTGATAGTTGTGATGTTTATAGCTTTGGAGTTTTACTTTTAGAATTAATTAGTGCAAAAAAGCCACTAGAAAAACTTCCAGGTGGAGTCAAACGTGATATTGTGCAATGGGTAACACCCTATGTCCAAAAGGGTGCATTTGAACATATTGCTGACCCTAGACTTAAGGGTAAATTTGACCGTGATCAACTTAAATCAACGGTGATGATCGCGTTGCAGTGCGCCGACCACAATCCGGAGAACCGGCCGACGATGATTGAAGTTGTAGATTGGCTTAAGGGTGGCTTAGGGAGGAGGACAAAGGAGGTGAAAGCATATGTTGAAGATAGTGTTGATGAAGATACTGATTTTGAAGAAAGGTATAAAATGGAACTATCCAATGTAAGAAGGAGATTGACAGGGTTTAATATGAATTAAAATGTTGCATTTTCAAATTGTTTCTTTGTTTGGCCAGGCTAATGTATGTCATTTTAACTTGTGAATTTGTAATGTCATTGTGAGATGCAAAACAAATAGAATCTGGTCTTCCAAAGCTTTCATTACATCATCATTATTATTATATTATTATTATTATTATTATCATTACGATTATTATTTTTGCATTTTTTATTTGAAAACAAATAAAACTTTAATAACATAAACACATGCGTGAATATTTCCCGAGGGGTACGTGGAGTTGTATCCCAAGTACATACCGCACTGCCATCCAATCGGATTCGGTTAAGAAATTTATGTCTGGTGTGAGTGTCTTCACGTGACTGTGCAAGGTGTGTCTTAGGATGAGTCTATGTGTGTGTTTGAAGGTTTTTTTAGGGATATGCCCTATACCCAACTTGTGGATGAGCTATATGTACATGTATTTGTAATATTTTCATTAATTAATAAAATGACAATCTTTATTATACGTGTCTTACATAAATTATATGAATCATCAAACATTGTAATAAAGCCCTTGGAGTAATAAGATGATGGCTTCCACGCCTTATGAGAATCACTACTCTTAAACGTTCCTAGTCATAGTTTTGTGAATAATCTGGGCGTTCACAAAACAGAGAGACTAGCATGATGATATGATTCGCCCTTAAGTGGGGTAGCCGCTCTCATAGGCTACTAGCGGAGATTCGTCCGCTTGGTGTATCACATGGATGTATGAGTTGCTCGTGTCCATCGAACTGACCGCCGAAAGTTTTCACATGGAGTGTTTATCCCATGTGTCTGTGAGAACTTTCATGTATCGATTGTATGACTAGTCCTTAGACTTGAGGTCTTTACAATCTTATGTGTGGATCAAATAACTTTGACATTCTCCTTCTCCGGTTCAAAAGGTCCGGTCATAAGGGTATGATTGGGTCATTTGTTGAAATACATGAAGTTTGTAATGATACAACAGAGAATCACCACTCTCTCGGATAATATTTTCTTATAAGTGTAGTATTCCAGTTCGGGGGTTGATATGTGTGATCAGTGCTTGAGACTGTGGCCGCAGCGGAAGAATCATGTGAGATTCTTGGGTTAGCACGATTCATGACACTATCAACATCATACATTTGACTATATGGGTAGACATTTTCCATACCCTAGGTCAAACGGTGAGGATACAGTGAGGCGAGAGACCGTATCATATGTAAATCGCATACAAAATGGGTATATATATATTTCCTTCTCATTTGGGGGCCTCGGCATGTTGCTAGATATCAACCTTGGTTATTGAAATCGAACGACCATCTGATCGGAGGATAATTTATGTTCGACTAAATTATCACGATTCATTTCATGTCCAACTTGAGGGGAACCCAAAAGGTGACATACAATAAAGTCGAAATCAATGGTTAACAGTGCACAGTACAAATTTAACAGCATATATGATTGTTGTAGGAATTGTTCATAAATGGTTCAATGTGTTTAATTATTGAACATATCATTTATGAGATTCCATAGTGGCTTAGGGATTGGTGAATGACGATAGAGGCACTTTGGGAATTGGAATAAATAAATAAAAAAAAAACGTGAATAGTAACATGAATAGTAATGTGAATAGTAATTTTTTTTTTATTTGTTATTTGTTTTGATTTCCAATTCGGCCCAAACTATTATTAGGGTTTTATAATCTCATTAAACCACTAAATTAAGATCCAATTGCTAAGATTAAATTAGCATTTATCCCACATCGGATTCTTAATTAATTTTGTTGTCTTTGGAGCACCTATATAAACCCAAAGAATTCTTTATAAATTTTTAACACCAAAACCTTTCATATCTTGAGTTTATATAAGTGAGCAACTCTAAAGTTTAAGAGTAAGCCACTGATTTTGAAGATCCTTAAGTCTAATTGACTAGATGAATCTAAAGTTAAAAGTTTTGAGGTAATTTCCTAGGCTAGCACCAAGGGCAAAATACCCGTGCACTCAAGGCGTAGTCTTGCCGTTGAGTTTTGGCTTCGGTGTGTGTACCTTTGGAGGCCACACACTTGGGTGGCTCTTTGGAACGTGGAAGAGCTTGCTGAGTTCGTAAAAAGCTTGTAAATTGGAAGGAGGACTGGAGGAGTCTTCGGTTCAAGTAAGTCTTTTTCTTTCTTTATTTTAATTAGAGTTCTTATGATAGTTATCATGTTTAGGTTTATGTTCTTTGCATGTTTTATGAGTTTTTATGCTTAGAATATATAGTAACATGCATAGGCTTGTAGAATAATCAAAACAAATGGGTCTTGGGCAAGGGGATAGCGGCATCATAATTTTATTTATTTAATTTTCCGCTGCGCACTCGCGGCCGCTTCCCAACAGTGGTATCAGCGCGCCTTTTTTATTTTGATTATTTCTCTCTCCTTTGAACTCGAAATTACCTCCACTTAGTTTCACCCAAGCTTCATCAGGAAAAATATATAAAAGATCATTGGGCTATGTAAAAGCTCGTTGGAAAGCTAACACCCTTAACTTAATTTTAGGCACAAGTTTTGCATGATTTGGTTAAGATTTGAATTGTGAAATTGCATTTAAAGTTCACGCATCTGTAAAAAAATATGAATAGTAAATTTATTTGAATAAAATAAAATACAATATCATAATTAAATATTAATCAAAGTTATTTAATGCCTAAAATAATTCCAACATATTAAAACTCATATGCTTGATGATTATATCTATGATTAGAATTGACATGACTATTTTAGTGTGCAAGCATCTAGAGACTTTCTAAGGAAATAAAAGGTGTATTGCTTATCCCTTAGCTAAGTAATTATTCCGTGATGAACTTAGAGATTTATTACATTTAAGGCTAATAAATATAAATCATTTGTTTATAATAAAAGACATTATAAAAGATACAAGTGGGGTGAGACCAAGGCGTTAATAAAACTTTCCAAACTAAAGTTAATTTAACCAAAGGTATTACTAGAGTTAGATAATGATTTGGTATCTTCCTTCACTCACTACCTTTTGATAGCCAAAAGGAAAAGCTATGAAGACATCTAGATAATCATTTACTCAAAGCTTACCTTAAAGCATATTTAAAGTGTTGGACTAATTTTGAGGATCTATTGTTTATTCATGTCACCAAGGCAATAAGAGCCTAAGAGGTAAGGGTATTTAAGAGAGTTCGCTCCACCCTCCATCTAGGTAATTTTCAATGGAGGAATCCATTTGACAGTTATTCACTTAAATATGCTAAAATTCTCAATAATAATTTAAGTCTAAAATTTGCCTCCCATTGTAAAGTATAGACCCAAAGGGCTTAAACCGCATTGGCATGACTAGGCTTTACCAGACTGACCAATACCAATTTGTCCCTAAATTGTACTATTGACAATGGTTTGACTTTTCTGAGTCATAAGACGCAGCGACCCTTAGGAATGGTCTTTTAACTTAGTGGTAAAGATTGGGTGTCAACGAGGACTAGTATAAGCTATGGCATGTTTGATTGCCCAACCCAATGATCAAGGAATTGTGATTTATATCATAAATTGGTTGGGAACCTACCTAATTATCGTATTTTATAACGACCGACCCTAGTCGGAGTTATGAAATGATGATAATGGGTACCTTACCCACAAGAAATCCATCATATTAGGGTTGATGCAATTTGCTTAAAATTTTAAAACAATTGAGTGGGAGCAACTTCATAATATTAAAAGCCCAGGTTATTATGAAACATTAATGAAAATATATTCCTAATTTTAACATTCTCTCTTAACAGGTGGGTTAAAATATTTAACAAACATTCAAATGGCAAACAGAGTATCACTTCGTTCCATCCTTGATGAGCATAATCTCAAAGGGGACAACTACAATGACTGGTTTAGAAACCTTAAAATTGTCTTACGACCAGAAAAGATTTTCTATGTTCTTGAAAGACCATTTCCCCATGAACCGGCAGAAGATGCTGACCAAAATACATTTGATGCTTGGAAGAAACACGTCGATGATGATGAGCAAGCAGTTTGCATAATGCTTGGCTCTATATCGGACGAACTTCAGAAAGCTCACAAAGATATGGATGCTCAAACCATCATCTTTCACTTGAAGGAGTTGTATGCAACTTTCGTTCATACCGTGAGATTCCAAGTGTCATGTGCCTTATTCCAAACAAGGTATAAAGAATGATCTGTTAGTGGACATGTGCTTAAGATGATTGGCCACATTGAAAAATTGGCCAACCTCGGGTTCATCATGGATCATGAGATAGGCCACGATCTAATTCTTCAATCCTTACCAAAAGACTTCTCTAACTTTATTATGCAATTTCATCTGTCTAATAAAGAAGCTACTTTCGCAGAATTACACAATCTGATAAAACAAGCAGAGAAGGACTTCAAAACCAAACCGAGCTTAAAACCTCCGTCATACTTATGGGTATGGACTTGAAGCCACGAGGACCAATGAAAATTAAGGGCAAGGCCAAGGCTTCAGATCACCTAAAGCCCAATGGTAAGGTGGAGAAGAAAAAGGGAAAGGGGAAATGTTTCTTTTGTGGAAAGAAGGGTCATTGGAAGAAAGACTGCAGATCCTTGAAAGCCAAGGAAGCTAGGGAAGCCCAAGAGGCCAAGAAGCCCAATTCTTCAGGTATGTTGTATATGATTGAACTATATTCTCAAAACTCTGAACCTTCTACTTGGATGTTTGACACTGGTTGTGGGACTCACTTGTGTAACAATGTGCAGGGCCTGAGAAATAGTAGAAGACTCCGTCATGGGAGGTTGACTTACGCATGGGTAATGGAGCAAAACTGGCTACATTGTGCATGGGGACTTATTCATTAGTTTTGCCGAATGGTTTAGTTTTAGACTTAAAAGATTATGTTTATGTACCTTTTCTAGTAAAGAACATCATTTCAATTTATTCTTTATGTAATAAAGGCTTTTCATGCCTAATAAGTTGTAATAAATGTTCTATTTATTTCAATGAAATAAAATATGGAGATGGTATTTTGAATAATGGTATCTATGTCTTACAAACTAACAAAGAATGTTCAACCTCTAATATATACAACGTTAACTCGAATAATCTCAATGAATCACTTATATGGCACATCGCTTAGGTCATATCAATGAAACAAGATTAACTAAGCTACATAAGGATGAGTATTCAGACCCTTCAAATATGAACCTTATGGAACTTGTGAGTCTTGTTTACTTGGTAAAATGACCAAATTACCCTTCAAAGGTAAATGACAGCGTACAGCGGAGACATTAGAACTCATACACTCTGATGTATGCGGACCAATGTCAGTCACCGCCAGAGGTGGATTCTCCTACTTCATTACCTTTATCGATGATCACTCGCGATATGGGTATGTGTACCTTATGCGGTACAACTATGAAGCCTTTGAGAAATTCAAAGTCTTCAAAGCTGAAGTAGAAAACCAGCTTAATAAAAGTATTAAGTCACTAAGGTCTGACCGAGGTGGTGAATACTTAAGCGACGAATTTCAAGATTACTTGAGAGAAAATGACATTGTTTCCCAGTGGACTCCTCCAGGAACTCCACATCATAATGGGGTCTCCGAAAGGAGAAATCGGACATTATTAGATATGGTCTGATCAATGATGCCAGGCACGGATCTACCTCTTTCATTTCGGGGTCTTGCTTTAGAAACTGCAATACTACTACTAAATCAAGTTCCTTCCAAGACTGTTAGTCCAACACCATATGAGTTATGGTCTGGGAAATGTCCTAGTCTTATTTATCTAAGAGTTTGGGGATGTGACGCATATGTTAAGCTCACACAAACTAACAAATTGGATGATAGGGAAATTAAATTTAAGTTTGTAGGATATGCCTTGAACTCAAGAGCATACGTGTTCTACATCCCAAATGAACAAAAAAAATTTGTCTCACGAAATGCTAAATTTCTAGAGAATGAATTCCTTCTAAAGAAATATAGTGGGAGTAGACTTGACTTCGATGAGGTACGAGAAGAACAAACTAACATAGAACTAAGCCTCAGGCCCCTCAAAAGGGCAGCGACAGAACAATCACAAGGTTATGAACTTAGAAGGTCTGGTAGGGAAAGATATAAGCTTGAAAGATATGGTTTCCATATTGATGAGGAATATGATCAGGTCATTGATAATGACTATCCCACCAGTTATGACGAAGTAATACATGATATTGATTCAGTCAAGTGGCTTGAGGCCATGAAATCCGAAATATACTCTATATATCAGAATCAAGTCTGGGACATGGTGGATGCACCTGAATGGATAAAACCCATAGGCTACAAGTAGATTTACAAGCGTAAAACTGATGTAGAAGGCAACATCCAAACGTATAAGGCTAGGTTGGTGGCGAAAGGTTATAGAGAAATCCAAGGAATTGACTATGACGAAACCTTCTCGCCTGTTGCAATGATAAAATCCATTCGAATTTTACTAGCACTAGCTGCATACTTTGATTATGAGATTTGGCAGATGGATGTCAAAACAACTTTCGTAATGGGAACCTCGTAGAGGAAGTCTATATGACACAACCTGAGGGTTTGCATCTAAAGATGATCATAATAAAGTATGCAAGCTTAAACGATCCATTATGGACTCAAGCAAGCCTCCAGAAGTTAGAATATATGATTTGATGAGAAAATCAAAGAATTTGACTTCATCAAAAATGTAGACGAGCCTTGTGTTTACAGGAAACGTAGTGGGAGTGTTGTTGTATTTCTTGTATTATATGTCTATGACATATTAATCATCATGAATGATATTCCCATGATGCAAGCCACCAAGCAATGGTTATCTCAGAATTTCTCCATGAAAGATTTGGGAGAAGCAGCCTACATCCTCGGTATTAAGATCTACCGTAATAGATCTAAGAGGTTGTTAGGACTTTCTCAATCTACGTACATAGATAAAGTTTTGAAAAGATTCAAAATGGAAGATTCCAAAAAAGGTAATTTACCTACTTGTCATGGAATCAAATTATCTAAGGAGCAATGTCCACATACTCCTTCAGATAGAGAGCGTATGAGTAGGATCCATTTTGCTTCAGCAATAGGATCGATCATGTATGCCATGCTATGTACAAGACTTGATGTCTCTTATGCTCTTAGCATAACGAGCAGGTTTCAGGCAAATCCTGGTGAGCAACACTAGGCAGCTGTCAAAATAATCCTCAAGTATCTGAGAAGAACTAAGGATGTGTTTTTGACATACGGAGATTGTTCTGAGATGAAAGTCATTGGTTACTATGATGCGAGCTTTCAGACCGATAGGGATGACAACAGATCGTAAATAGGATATCTGTTTAATTTGAATGACAGTGTTGTCAGTTGAAAAAGCTCAAAGCAGTCAACTACAGCGGACTCCACCACTAAAGCCGAGTATATTGCAGCATCTGAGGCCGCTAAAGAAGCGATCTGGATAAATAAGTTCATCACGGAGCTGGAAGTGCTTCCTGCGATAAAGAATGGCGTCACGATGTACTGTGACAACACGGGCGCCATTACTCAATCAAAGGAACCAAGGTCCCACCAGAAATCCAAGCATGTACTCAGGTGATTTCATCTCATCAGGGAGATTGTTGAGAGAAAAGAAGTTATTATAGAGAAAATACCAATAGAAGATTATCTTGCAGATTCTCTGACTAAAGAGCTGACTCAACAAAAGCATGATAGGCACACCCGTGAGTATGGTGTCCAGATTCATACTAGTTGGCTATAGTGCAAATGGGAGATTGTTAAGGATATGCCTTATACCAACTTATGGATGGGCTATATGTACATTTATTTTTAATATTTTCATTAATTAATAAAATTAGAATCTTTATTATACGTGTAAGAAATGATTTAGAAAGGAAATGTTTTTTTTTTAAAAAAAACATGAGATTTATGTTTTCGAGGAATGAGGGAAAAACACACCTCAGTATGTAACTTGTTACAGACTTGAATTTGACGGATGACATGTGCACATGTAGAGGATTGGGGGGACGACGATACGTAACGCCCGCAGATCCTAGTTC
Source organism: Zanthoxylum bungeanum (assembly GCA_019454045.1). Lineage (NCBI taxonomy): Eukaryota > Viridiplantae > Streptophyta > Magnoliopsida > Sapindales > Rutaceae > Zanthoxylum > Zanthoxylum bungeanum. The sequence continues at coordinate 13,783 of SKCR01039813.1, forward strand.
AGGACTAGGGATGATAGATGCCCCTAGATCCCAGTTTCAGAGCTTGGAGGGTAGCATATATCTATACCCCAAGTTCTAGTTAAGTGGCTTGGGGGACGACAATACGTAACGCCACAATACCACTAGTTTCAAGGATAGTAGTGGCAGGCTTTGGGGGACGGTGATACGTAACACCCCAAAGTCATGGATTTGAACTCCTGGCTCTAGTTAGACATATGGGGGGACGACGATATGTAACGCCCCCATACGTCAAGTTTTTTTTTCTGAGACAGATCAGTTTTCAGATATCAGGTTTTCAGAAAATAGTTTTCAAAGATCAGATTATAGAAACAGTTTTCAGAAAACAGACATTCCAGAAATAGTTTTCAGAATAGATCTTTCATTTACAAGTTTACAAAACCAGACCTTCAAAAGCAGATTTTTGAAAGATAAGTTTTATAAAAGAGATTTCTAGACAAGGTTCTTCAGAAAAGAGTTTTTGTATAAGGCTATTTTTTTTAATACTGGTTTAGAATCCAAATATTTATATAGCAGTATTTCAGTTTCTGTCCACTCACTTAGATCATAAAATGGTCTAACCCTCCACTCCCAGTTTTCTATTTTTGCAGGATTTCTAGGAGGACGAGCTCGGAAGGATTGATAGTGATGCAGTCACTAGGTTATGGAGTCCACAAATTCAAGTCTGAAAAAGTGAGAGTCTAGTCAGAGTCAATTAGAACTTATGTATTAACCTTGGGTTATGTAATAGTCATTGTAAGTAAGTGTTCTTAAGTATACAGTTTTTAATACTGAACTTGTATTTAATATTGTCGAGTTTGGGCATTGGTCCCATAAATAAGACTTTGATTGAGAAAATAGTAAAAGTGTAGCTTATAGTTAGGAAGATAGAGGCTTGGGGGATAATACGGCCTATTCCCTGCAGTAGCATCTACCAGATCGGGGATGTTACAAAGATGGTATCAGAGCGTGGTCTAGGGAGTTAGTGACTGCAGTGGACAGAGAGCTGGGGTCTTGTATATGCAGTATGTCTGAGATACTCGTATGCGAGGCATTACCTCTCCATTATCTGATCCTCGAGTACGTCCTCAAGATTTATAGACAGGTTAGTAAGCTTTCCCAGACTATTCAAATGGTATCCCTTACGAGAAAAACTATACTCTAGATCCACGTTAAGAATTTTCCGGAAGTTTTTCTGACCTATTACCAGAAGTACAAACGAGATATGAAACCAAACAGTAAGATTCTGAGAAACGTTACCCAAAGGGGTGGAAAAGAAAAGCTAGTAGAAAAGTAAGGAAAGATGTAAGGATGCTAGAGCAACCAGATATAAGAAGAGATAGAGATATAGAATCAGATCGATAAGGAAGTACCAGAACCTATAGTAGTAAAGAGAATAGAAAAAGCCCGAGCAAGTGTTTGAGTGCCTAGTATATGTAAGATTCCTTCCCTCCTCGGAGAATTTTTTCAAACAGATTCATGAGCCTCGAGTGCCTTCGCATAGATAGTAAGTTCCCCGAGTAATGAGTAAAAGCCAGAAAGATAACAGAAGTAAGAAATCAAGATTTGACTCAAGAGTTCTAATAGACTGGGATGTCAAAAAGGATGTAGAGAACTCCAGATCCCCAAACCCAAAACCAGGTCCACAAGTAGGCAAATAGAAATCATAAATAGAAACGATTAGTTACTTTATCCCAAGCAATCCGATGGAGACAGGACCCTAATCTATCTAGTTTTCAACCGTTTAGTCATACAAGTTAAGGAAGCTATCCTCACAGAGCCTATCTCATACCTACCCCACATGAGAAATAGACTCTACCAGGACATAGAGTACCAGAACAATGATATCGAAACCCATCAAGACATAAAGAGAAGAACTAACGAGACATAAAGTAGTTCCTAAAGGAGACCGTAAGAAGCCCGATGAGAGATCATCTTTAGAAACAGAAAACCTTGGAAGTTAGATCACCCAGAAGAGGAGCAACGAAGTTTTTGAGGATATAAAGAAGATAACCCAGCATAGCCAAGGATTAAGGCAAGTCAGCGCGAGGCTTGCAAAACTAGTAGGAGTCCACATGTAGACCAAATGTAGTAGAACCCACAGATCAGCCCAAATTAGTAAAAATATGTGCAAGTATACAAGAATAGACCCGTGAGGTTGGAGATATTTAGGAGTGACAAGAGTACCAGTATAGACATTAGAATAGAGTGTCACAGTTGTGATTTATAGCAAGAGCAAAGAGCAGAAATCTAAGAAGTAGTCAGAAGAACGATCCACCATTAGCCTCAATAGCATGGCGTAGAGGCAAGAGATAGGACCTGAAAACAGTAAGAAGGAAAATAGAAGTGATAAGAGAATTCAGTACGTATAGTAGCATAGGTAATGTAACTTGGAGATAACAATGTAAGTAAAGACCTCGAAGTGATTGATAAAAAGGTAGGAACCCTAAGGCATGGATTAAGTCAATTCAGTTTCCAGCAGTATGAATAGAAATTTTTCTTTTCAATAGCCCCCGACTATGGTAAGTATTTAGACACCTAACCAGACACATAAATATGTATCCATTTCCAAACTTGAGCCCAGCAAGAAGAAGAACAAAGTAAATAAGAGTATTTGACAGAATAGATGGATTCTGAGGTGTCTAAATGGTGAAGTCATTAAGTTCAACAGAACATAGATAAAAGACACGAGATGGTAAAATTCTATATAAGATAGAAAAGTTTGGAGTCACAGTAAGTCAAACCAATCTAGAAGTCATCTTAGAATTAGAATCCCTTAGGTAAGTAAAGGTTCAAGGAAGTGAAGGAACTAGAGAGAACGACTCTCAAGAGTATAGTATATGACTCATAAAAGTCTCATTATATTGAGAGAGAAGAACAAGATAAGAGTGGCACTTAACCAAAGGATTTCTGTAGAAGGTGTCTTGAGTAATCAAAGTTAATAGAGTTTTCAGAAAAGTAAAAATGCAAGGAGTTCAAGGGACTGAGGTGAAAAAGAAACCTATGCATCAGAGTAAGCTTCTTAAGGAGGAATAACAAAGAGAGTACAGCGGCACTCAAAGAGATGAAGTAATGACTTCAGAAGGTTTAACAACAGAGATTAAATAAGAAAGAGTGCAGTGTTAGCATAAGAAAGTTTTTAGAGAACATGACTCTAGAGTAGTTTCGTAGAAGAGGTAGTGTGTTCGATAGTTGAACATGATTAGAAGTAAGTTACAGAAAGCAAACCGGAGAGTTTTTAACAGTAGTGCCCTAGTGCAGGAATAGACATCAGATACATATATACACAAAAGTCCTAGGCTCATAAGACAAGCAGTATGTGCAACTAGATTGCCATAATCAGAAAGGCCTCAGGATAAGTTCCCACCCTCCCAACCCTCGTTGGACAACATTCGTAGAGACGGACCTTCAAGATTGCCTCAAGATATTCCCAAGAATAAGTTTAAGTATAGTGAAGGAAGACCAAAACATAAGACCTTCAGATGTAGTTTAAGAACGGAATAAAAGTGAGTGACAATTCAAAGTAAAATAGTCAGGAAAGAAGTTGTTCAGATGGAGCAGTACAGAAATAAAGTAGTAGTCAAGTAATGACCGAGATTCCATGGAACCAAGGTTTGACAAAATAGTGGATATGTAAAGAAATAAAATATTCCTCAGATAAGAAGACAGAGACATAGACCAAGAAAGTTCTCAGTATATAGTAGAATAAAGCAGAGGATGAAAAGAATAATAAGGAAAAAGTTTGGGAGTGAAGCTGTTAAGGTGCAACGACGGTAGGATAGAATACCTAATAAGTAAAGACAAAAGTGGGTAACAACAAGGTAATTTTTGGTTAGGTAATCATATAAAGTACCCAACCCTAGTCTAAGTTGACCAAACCACTATGAGTTTTATACGGTGATAAGCGCCCGAAAGTGTACTTAGAACACTGTTAAATCGGCTTAATTATCATATGTTTTAATCTTAATTAGAGTCATTTTGTGCTTTGTTATTATGAGTAATGGAATATAAAGAATGGAGCAATTAAACATGTTTTAAAGACTAACGGAAGCATCAGACGCACGCGGGAATAGATGGACGCATGACGTGAAGCATCAGTGAAAAGAACCACTGGCGTCGTGGCTCCTGCACCCATCTATATATTTTTCCCGCAGCTTTAGCGCCCCAGCGCCGCAGCTCCCTGGATGCCCCAAAACCTTGATTTTTGACTTTTTTGATGCGTATTATGATTCTGTGGCCTCCCTATATAAACCCAACTTTGTCCAAACCCTAAGGGGGAGAAAATAAAAGAGAAACAATAGAACAAAATAGAGAACAAAGAGCCACAAACACAGAATCAAGAGAGGAGAATGAAGAACTTCAAGGAAACCATGACGTCTCTCTGATCTATCAAGGATGTATCTCTATTCCGCATAGAGAACTAATCTCATAGGCAAAGCTAAGGATGAACTCTTGTATCTAAACTTATTATATTTATGTTGTTGGTTCCTATAAACTCTTTTAACGTTTAATAAAATTGATGGTTGTTATTCTTTATTATTTTATGATTTCTGAACCCAGAGTCTGTGTTTTGTCAACTCCCATATAGATCCAGTCATGCTTCTTCTATATGTGATTTGCGAACCCAGTTGTGATTGGTAAAGTTATTTTATGTGTTGGTCTTCTGCTGCAGTATTTCCTAATGGTATATTGTCGACGTTAGATAGCTCGTACGATAACTTTTGTATGTTATTAACATAGAAAAGATAATCATTTATTACCTTAGAATTTGACATGTGTAGAATTGAATATCTCCCGGTTGTTGGTTTGGGATGTGAAACCTTCAACTGAGTAATAACATGAATCAATAACTGAACATATGAGTTTAATACAAGAGGGATTCCCAATACTTTGCCATCTTTCTCTATTGATATTCTTAAATATTTTCTTATAGTTTTTTCTTTTTTTACCAATCAATCTATCTCTTTCTAACTTAGTTACTGCTAATATTTTGTTTAAGTAAATTATTTCTGTGTAACCATCTCTCTGAGGAATCAACACATCAACTATACTGCGATAACCGTAAGTACTTTTTGGGCGTAATCAGACGGCTTTAGCGAAGGGTATGGGTGGTTTGGTAGATTCGTATCATAGTACGGAATCAAAGAGATAAGTTATTGAAAAATTATAATTGGCATAGCAAGTGAATTCCCAAGGTATGGAATATTTGCAGGTATTTGAGTAACGACCCTTGAAAACAAAGTACAAAAGAGTATGAAATTTTGTCAGGACTAAATTGTTGGACAATTATGACCCATAGCGTCACTATTTGTACAGATCATGGTGTTGTTGTACAAATTAACTATGTGACAAAGGAGATTGCTCTCTTATCATTTGTGATTAGATCACCAAGATGTATAAATGATATGAGGTCCTTATGATTTATCAGTCCACGAAGGATAAATCATTAAATATCCCTAGTCAGAGTATTATCGAGATTGGACATCGATAAATGCGTAAAAGACTAGTATTACACTTGTGCGCGTTGTGAGGGCACAAACGGCATAGTTCTCATATATTTGGGTATATGATACTCATGCAAGTGTAATAAGAGGTTGTGTTTACTGATGGTACGGGAAACAGCTTCGCTCTGGATAGACCCCCTCGGAATTCCATTGGTAGTATGACTATGTGTCTATGGAAGTCCGAAATTAGGGTATGTGTATTGGTCTTAACTTGAGACTTGCACCGCTAATACTTGCGACAATCAATATACTTTGGTTTGGTCGTCCAGGGCTTTAACAGGTCTGTGTACGCCTCTGCTGGGTATATTGAAAATCGTAGTGTGTTGGGTGTGATATGGAGACGAAAGTATCACTCCAGTCATATGGAGATGATGATCGCGTAGGGATACAGAACTGGTTCTCTAAAGGGTTGCAACCATCGGGATAATATGACTTGGTCATGATTATCCGATAATAAAGAGACTAGTTGCTCGTAATCTGATATATGCTTCGTACGGGGCAGACACTGTACCAGCCCCAGGCCTTGCATGTGATCATCCGATACTGGATCGAAATACGCAATACTACGTATACTACGCCTGATATAGATCTTATATTCCTGTAAGGATATTTCTGGAGAATTGGGTAGGCATGGCGCTTTGCTATAAGCCAACCTTGTCTTGTAAATCGGTACAAGCGTAGTACTAGGTACTTACATGTTCGGATAGTCCGACGACCGAATTTACTGCCAACATATCCGGAGATCTCATGGGTCGCTTCCCGAAGATTCACCGATGACGTATGACTCGTACTTTTAATTAATCTGGGATTAATTAGATGAGAGAGAAAATTAATCTGTGATTAATTGCGGAGATATTTTATCTGGGATAAAATATCATAGAAAGATAGAAAACGATTAATTTGGAATTAATCGTTAAATAATATATTCGATATATTATACGAAATTGGATTTCGACGCGGAATTAAAATTAGATTTTAATTCGGGCGAACGAGTTAATTTAGAATTAATTCGTTAGTGATGTGAATAGTGACTTCGCTAGGCGTAATCATTTAATTGCGTCGCAACGGAAAATTTGTTAATTTGGAATTAGCAAACCCGAGCCTGATATTGTTTGCGAGCGCATTCACATTTCGAATTCGAGTGCGGCACGCAAGTCAAATCAAACGTCAAATCATTATTTGCATCAAGCGTCAAATCATTAGTCACTTTGAGTGATGTGACAACCTGTCACTTTATTTGATTGATTGATGGATTGATGGTGGTAGTTGGCAAGCATTTATGCTTGACTTTTGGAAAGAGAAAAGTTGTAATTAATTTTGGAAATTGATTTAGTGTATTTGATACACTTTTTCCCACCAACCATCACAACTCTCTCTTCTTCTCTCTTCTCTCATTTTCGCCCAAGGGGCTGCTGCATTTCCTTCTTCTGGTTATGTCACTGCTGAGAGCCAAGGAGGAAAAATGGGAAGCAAAAAGTCATGATTTTGTGGCAAAATCGGGAGTGCTAGCACACTACGAAGTCATGCGAAGGTGATAGGGAAGTCCACCCATGAGCTTGGAATCATTTCGTGAAGCTTGGAGCTTGATGGAACCTTGCAAAGCCGAATCTTGGAGAGGGAAAAACAGTCACTGCCGTGAGTTGTAGTTGAGCAGAAAATAATTTTTTGTTCGTTGCCGCGTCGCTCAACCGATCGATGTGAGTATTCCGCAACTCCTCGTTGTATTCGCACTTATTTCTTGCTTGATAATCGATCCTTGGGGACGTAGAAACTCCAACAATGGTATCAGAGCGATTGAAAAGCATGAAATTTGAGGGCTTAAAATTTGGGTAAAATGTTTTTGAGCATGATTTAATGAAATTGGATGTTTGAGTATGCTTAAACCATGTTGAATTGAAGTTTGATTGGATCAATTTCATGAAATTGTGATTGGATCATTTTTTCCCAAAAATCATAGCTTGGCCGAGAATGATGCCCTATTTTGATGTCTTGGATTTTTTGATTTTTTTATCATTGGATGTGTTGGAAATTAATTGGGAATATTGATTTAATGTTTAATTGGATTCAATTGGATTGGATTAAAATTGGACATGAAAATCACCCCATTGCCGAGACATATAAGAGCATGTAATTGGGCTTAAGTGTTGTAATTTGCTTATTGGGCTTGGTTGTACCAAGTTAGGTTTAGGCCAAATTGGTTGGATCCAATTGGGCCCAAAACCGCTTCCATAAAGCCCAAATGCGACTAATGGACCTTTAAAGTTTAATTGGGCCTAATGGGCCTAAATTGATTTCTAGGCTTATGGGGTAATTCCCGGATTGGACTTTGATTATTGGGTTTGACCCGAGTTGACCAAAAGTCCACGCCTTAAGAAATTAATTGAAAGCCCATTGGACTTTAATTAAATTGACGTTGGACGTTAATCGGGCTTTGAGACCCGTAATGATTAAATTTGGAATTTAAGTCGTAAAGGTTTATTAATAAAGTGTAGTATTTAATTTGGAATTAAATAAGCGAATTAGTATTAAATACATATTAAATTGGATTTAATTTTTTAGTTTAATTTAATTTGAGATTTCGTACTTTGAGTACTTATTCGCATAACGAGTTTGACTCGAGCAAAATCAAATCATTGTTTGAACATTGGATGGTCATTAATTATCAGATTATTTAATTTGATTAGATTAGATTGATTGATAACATGCTTGTGTGAATACATGGTTGCAATGCATGAATAATGTATATCGGATAGATATTAGATGGGTGGGGTAATTTTAGAAATTGTTGTAATAAATTTGGAATTTACTAATTGGACCTGCATGTCCAGCCTTATTACCTCCTTATTCTTTTTATTCTCTTCTCACATATTCCCCTCAATGTAAATGAGGTTTCTTTAGAAGTGTAGTGTAACGGGTAGAAGAAAATACTTGTGCTAGCGGGAGAGAGAAAGGGAGAGATTTGATCTAGGATCAATGTGTTAAGTATCCATCCGCATATCATTATTATTTTATCATATGCGCTTTATTATGTGTTTACAATGCATGTTTAAGGGTGTATGATGATGAGACCTTAACAAAGATAATAAATTGGTTGCCAATTTGCATTCGAAAAACCCTCGCAAAATATTAAGCGTTTTTCCTTCCATTGAGTGATTCTTACTCAAGATCTAAGACTGGCATTGGCATGTTGGCCAAAGTCAAGGCCTTTGTCCGTCGAAGATGTGTTTGAATCATGAGAGCTTCGTTCCATATTGGTGTATTGTCCAAGTTGTGGTTTGTTGGCCAAAGTCAAGACCACTTCTTGTCCATCGACATTGATTACGAAGCTTTCCATGGTCAATGTGTCACGCTTAACTGGGATCACTAAGTTTGTTGTGCCAAAGCCAAGGCTTAGTTGATTCAGAGGAAAAAAGGTTAGACAATATATTGGATATATTGGCATATATAAGATATATGTTTCGGACTTGGATGTCGCCCTACTGGATCTACGAATTGGATTGGATCCAATTGATCTTAGAGATCTACCTAGTTAATTATCATACAATTTGTTGGGCAAAGTCAAGATTGTGTGATATTTAACGGGATCCTAGCCCACTAGGAAACACGGTTTCCCGAGTACTCGATAGAGGGTTAGAGGCTCGCCGAAAAATAGTGGGAGGCAATAATTGAATTTGCAATATTCGTTTAATTACTTGTCATACGCGCTCAACAAATATCATTCGTCAAATCAATTAAATGTTAGTTGGACTAATATTTAAAATGTTGTTTTAATAAACAGTTGGACTGTATTCAAACAAATTAAAGGTATAGTTGATTAATATAGTTGGACTATAATAATCATTATATTTAAAAGTACTGAAATCGTTGATTAAATAGTTGGACTATTAGAATCAAGATAAATTGAAAGATTGACATTTAAAACATAATCCTATGGAAAATGTATTTAAATGGTTTAATTTTCAAATTAGGAATAATTTCAGGATGGTCCTGGAAACTAATAAGTTACATTATTTGATAAAATAACATATTAGGCCTAAGCCTGGAGTTAAGCAAATAGTATAGCATAATCTTTGGAAGATTTATGTAATGATAACTTTAGTGCTTAATCCACTTAATTTGTCAATAGACTCCTTAATTTCTTAATCAGAACTAAGGATTAGATCCTTAAATTATGGTAAAGAAATTGAAGGATCTTCATAGATATATTCTTAGATCTGAGAAGTACTAAATTGCAATACTAAACTCTTGGAGAGTTAATGACTATTCTCAAGGAGATAAAGTCAAACTTTGCAATTAGGCAAGTAGCGCAAGGCGCACTTTACTTCGATATTCTAGAAGGCTGAGGCTTGGCCAAAGGCTTCTGGAATGTTGAAAAGGGCAAAGGCAAAATCATTATAATCTTCTAGGAAGATAAAGGACATATCCCAAAATGTCTGCCTAAATTGTGGCAAACGGGATCGCGGAAGCGTGACTGCTGTTTGGACAATGCAGACATGAAGGAATTGAAGAACGGGCAAGGCTCCGACTTCAAATATGTTTGTCAATAATTATGTTCATTACTAGTATTGAAATTGGATTTTAAATACTTAGTATGGTACATAAATATACACTGGTGTTCAGAATCTGCTATGAACAGGATACTGACATCAATTGAGATTTATCTGCGAATCAGAAACGGGACGAAAGTCACTGTTTTAACCGTAGATACCTAATTTTAGGAACTACCCTTTGGGTGTGTACCTAAATTTGGAAACTGTTATAATGTAACTAGTTTGACTAGAAACATTATCTCTATATCAGTGTTTAACCCACTGTAGGTTTACCTTTATATTCTAGAACACTAAAGTGTTTCATTATATAAAGATGATATTGAGATAAACACATTAGATGTGAATAACAGAATTTATATTTTGAATATAAATAAAATCTCAAACATATAACGTGACAAACAAATAGCTCAAACTGATTTGATCAGATGAAACTTAATTGTGGCATTGTTGTCTGGGACACAATTAAACAAGAATTGTATATCCCCACTTTTGAAGAGTGGGTACTAGGACTGTTTTGATTCCATTCAAATAAAGTCTACGAATCTAGTTTATTGGGCAATGTGCCTAAAACACTATTTACTTGGTAAAAGTGTAAATGCCACCAATCTGTTAGCCCTTGTTCATAGTGAAGCTAGTGGGCCCATGTCTAGCTAGGCTAGATGTGGATATGAATATTTCATGACCTTTACGGATGTGACATCGCGTTATGGTTATGTGTTTCTTTTGGAACACAAATCAGAAACTTTTAAAGTTTCAACATGAAATAGACAAACAGATCTGCTAAAGTATTAAACCGTCACGGTTAGACCAAGATGAAAATACTTAAGCAATAAGTTTCTAATATACTTGAAAGAGTATAGTATTCTTTCAATGAGGACTCCTCCCGGAACACGTTAATTTTGACGGTGTGTCCGAACCAAGAAACCGAATTTTGTTAGACATGATAAGGTTAATCATGAGTCGCTCTGAGCTACTATTTCCTTCAACGGATACGCATAAACAGTGCAGAACTTATTTAGAATAAGGTTCCATAAAATCTGTTTGACAGATTTCATATAGATATGAACAGGAAAGAAACTGGGTTTCTCATTCCTGAAAATTTGGGAATGCTAGGCATATGTTTGGATGATACCAAACTAAAACGCAAATTGGATAAGTGTCAATTGTAGGTTATCTTAGGGATACCAAAGTATAGTACTTATACAACTCACAAAGAGAACAATTTAATTGTTGCTCACCATGCGGTTTTCCTAAGAGGAATACCTATATGCAGTGGTAAGTGGGAGGATGGTAAAACTCAATGAAAATCGGAGTAATACTATTCCAAGCACCAGATCCTTAATGGAACATAAATAGTTCATCAAGGATGAAACTATACCATTAATCTTCGAATACACAAGAACCGTGTATGTCGGAGAGAGTCAGAAAACAACCTGGGGTATGGGTTTCTGATCTCACCTCATAAAGATGTTAATCTTTTGAGGTATACCAACTGACTACGTATGAGGAAGTGATACAAGGTATCGACTCCCTATTATGACAAAGTGTCATGATATCCGAAATGGATTCCATGTATATCAAATATGTTTGGAAACTAGTTGATGTACCGCAAGGCATTGTGCCTATTGGTACTTTATGAGTCTTCAAGGAAGACATACATGGATGGCAACATACCAACGTATAAAGCTAGGCTTTTAGCGGAAAGGTATCGTTATCAACATTGTGTTGATTACGATTCAACCTTTTACCTGTTGCCACGATAAATCCATTTGGATAATGCTTGCTGACGCTGCATGTTTCTTTTATGAAATATGTCAGCTTAACGGGAAAATCGTTTTCCTGAAAATGAAACCTTTTGGAGGATGTTTACAACATCCTGTCGGTTTTGTCGTACCTAAACTAGCAAACAAGGTTTACAGGTTGTTCGATCCATGTTTGGATTGAAGCAAGCATAGGTTCTTGGAATTATCGTTTTGATGTAATCATAATGGAGTATGATTTAATTCAAAACGAAAATGATTCTTGTGTATATAAGAGGGTTAGTGGGAGCGCACTGACAGTGGCTGTCCTATAAATAATGATGACATGTCATTTCTTGGAAATGATATTCCCAATATATAATCGGCGAAATCTTGGCTTTCGAGAAAATTCTCCGTAGAATTCTTGGGAGAAACAACTTTTATTCTAGGAATAAAGATCTACTGGGATAGATTTAAAGTTATTAACACTCTCCGAGAACTCGTACATTGAAAAATGTACGCGACTTGGTGTCTCATACGCTTTGAGCATATGGATTCACAAACAGGCCAATCCAAGTGATAGTCACTGGATTGATGTTAAGAACATCCGTTAGTATTTTAAAGAACTAAGGATGCTGTCTTAAACTATGGATAAGGAAAACTTGAAGTGACTGGGATCACTACTGCAAGTTTCCTAACCGACAAAAATGACTATAAGTCGCAAACGGTACTATAAATTTTGAATAACGGAACAGTGAGCTGGAAATCTTCCAAGCAAGATACTGTTACCGAATAAACAACAAATGCGGGTTATCGCTGCAGCTGAGGCAACAATAGAAGCAATTTGGGTCGATAATAAATCTAATTAGATTAGATATAGTTCTGTTAGCAGCTGAGCTAGGCGTCAGCACAGTCTAAAGGATTAATGGTCTCATCAACGATCCAAATACATACTTCGATGTTCATCTGATTCGTTCGGATCATACATCGTGGCGATGTGATGATCGAATAAATCACATCAGATAATAATCATGAAAATCCGCTGACGAAAGCCTTTTCTCAGCAGTTTGAGCCAACCCTACATAGTTCGGGTGTAGGACACTTGAGTGATTGGCTACAGGCCAAGTGGGAGATTGTTGGACAATTATGACCCATAGCGTCACTATTTGTACAGATCATGGTGTTGTTGTACAAATTAACTATATGACAAAGGAGATTACTCTCTTATCATTTGTGATTAGATCACCAAGATGTATAAATGATAGAAGGTCCTTATGATTTGTTCCTGGATTGAGAATGATATGAGACAGTATCAGTCCAAGAAGGATAAATCATTAAATATCCCTAGTCAGAGTATTATCGAGATTGGACATCGATAAATGCGTAAAAGACTAGTATTACACTTGTGCGCGTTGTGAGGGCACAAACGGCATAGTTCTCATATATTTGGGTATAGGATACTCATGCAAGTGTAATAAGAGGTTCTGTTTACCGATGGTACGGGAAACAGCTTCGCTCTGGATAGACCCCCTCGTAATTCCATTGGTAGTATAACTATGTGTCTATGGAAGTCCGAAATCAGGGTATGTGTATTTGGTCTTAACTTGAGACTTGCATCGCTAATACTTGCGACAATCAATATACTTTGGTTTTGGTCGTCCAGAGCTTTAACATGTTCTGTGTACGCATCTGCAGGTTATATTGAGAATCGTAGTGTGTTGGGTGTGATGTCAAGATGGAAGTATCACTCCAGTCATATGGAGATGATGATCGCGTAGGGATACAAAACTGGTTCTCTAAAGGATTGCAACCATCGAGATAATATGACTTGGTCATGATTATCTGATAATAAAGAGACTAGTTGCTCGTAATCCGATATATGTTTCGTACGGGGCAGAAACTGTACCAGCCCCAGGCCTTGCATGTGATCATCCGATACTGGATCGAAATACGCAATACTATACTACGCCTGATATAGATCTTATATTCCTGTAAGGATATTTCTGGAGAATTAGGTAGGCATGGCGCTTTGCTAGAAGCCAACCTTGTCTTGTAAATCGGTACAAGCGTAGTACTAGGTACTTACGTGTTCGGATAGTCCGACGACCAAATTTACTGCCAACATATCCGAGGATCTCATGGGTCGCTTCCCGAAGATTCACCGATGACGTATGACTCACACTTTTAATTAATCTGAGATTAATTAGATGAGAGAGAAAATTAATCTGGGATTAATTGTGGATATATTTTATCTGGGATAAAATATCATAGAAAGAGAGAAAACGATTAATTTGGAATTAATCGATAAATAATATATTCGATATATTATACGAAATTGGATTTCGACGCGGAATTAAAATTAGATTTTAATTCGGGGGAACGAGTTAATTTAGAATTAATTCATTAGTGACGTGAATAGTGACTTCGCTAGGCGTAATCATTTAATTGCATCGCAACGGAAAATTCGTTAATTTGGAATTAGCGAACCCGAGCCCGAGATTGTTTGCGAGCGCATTCACATTTCGAATTCAAGTGCGGCACGCAAGTCAAATCAAGCGTCAAATCATTAGTCGCATCAAGCGTCAAATCATTAGTCACTTTGAGTGATGTGACAACTTGTCACTTTATTTGATTGATTGATGGATTGATGGTGGTAGTTGGCAAGCATTTATGCTTGACTTTTGGAAAGAGAAAAGTTGTAATTAATTTTTGAAATTGATTTAGTGTATTTGATACACTTTTTCCCACCAACCATCATAACTCTCTCTTCTTCTCTCTTATCTCATTTTCGCCCAAGGGGCTGCTGCATTTCCTTCTTCTGGTTCTGTCACTGCCGAGAGCCAATGAGGAAAAATGGGAAGAAAAAAGTCATGATTTTGTGGCAAAATCGGAAGTGCTAGCACACTACGAAGTCATGCGAAGGTGATAGGGAAGTCCACCCATGAGCTTGGAATCATTTCGCGAAGCTTGGAGCTTGATGGAACCTTGCAAAGCCGAATCTTGGAGAGGGAAAAACAGTCACTGCCGTGAGCTGTAGATGAGCAGAAAATAATTTTTTGTTCGTTGCCGCGTCGCTCAACTGATCGATGTGAGTATTCCGCAACTCCTCGTTATATTCGCACTTATTTCTTGCTTGATAATCGATCCTTGGGGCCGTAGAAACTCCAACATAAATCAGCAACATTGAATATTAATAGCAGGGAATGCGATTTAAGCACCAAGATGCATACAATTAAGCTTGAATCTCTAGCAATTAAAGAATACCACTAGAAAACTACCCATAATCAACATTTTTAGTACAAGCGTCATCGGTATACAATATCAGTAAGCTAAGAGGCCATAGGTGGTACCATAAGCAGTTGAAGCTTCGCAAAGAGAAAATAGAGAATTAAGTAGTCAAGATATGAGAAAGAATATTAAGATCAAGTTGAACAAGTGGGGCAAAAGAAGTATTGAGTACAAGCATTATTAGTAATGACGAAGATCACACATGTAAATATTTATTATGGAATGGGAACATGGAAAGCCTAGCCGTGGAGACACCAGTATTTCTAGTGAGAGCCAAAGGTGAAGAAGAATAAGTGGAGACACCAGTATTTCTGGTGAGAGAAGAAGAAGAAGAAGAAGAAGAAGAAGAAGAAGGAAAAAAAAAAAAAAAAAGAAGAAGAAGAAAAAGAAGGAACAACCATGAAAGATTAGGAAGATCCAACAAAAATGAGGTAAGGTGATTGTGGGGAATTGGTGACTTGTATATGATGATGAATGGGTGATTGTGGTGTCAAGGAATGGTGATAAAGTGTATAGAATGATATGAATTATTATTGAGGATGATGTTGATGATCTTTTGGATACTTATTGTTGTTAATTGCTTGAGTAGAATGTTTGGGGGAAATGTTGGGCAAATTGAGTATGAGAAGATGAAGAAAAGACCTGAATTTTTTCCTAACATCGCGACGCAGAACGCTCCGTGATGAGTGGTAAAAATATCACTTTTTCCCACTCATTTAGCCTAATGTTTTGTATTGTTTCTCGAGTTTTATGAACGTTTTGATGTGTCTTGTTGTTATTTTGCAGATAAATAAAGTTTGGAAAGCATTGGAGGCAATTTGGGGCAAAACGCGACAAAAATGCGTCAATAGGGATATTTTGGTCTTTAGCGCGTCGCGACGCCAATACTCCCGCGTCGCGACGCCCAGGATGCGCCGAATGTGCTAACATGCGCCGTCTGCCACGTGTCAAATCGGATAGGTTGGACTTGCTAACGTGCGCCGGATCTTGCTAACGTGCGCCGCCCTTGCTAACATGCGTCGCATGCCACGTGTCATCACCTCATTGGACCACCCAAACCGCGTGCCACGTGTCGCCTCTCTATTGGACCGAATAATCAGCGAATCAGAGCATGCCAAGTGTCTCCATTCTATTAGACCGACTTTACACCCAATCACAAGATTACACGTGGCACGATTTCATTGGGCTGCATCACCAGCCAACCAGAGCATGACACATGTCACCAATTATTGTGCTGACAGCCGCGTGGTCAACGTACGCGTGGACTCTAGAAACTGTTGCTGGCGTCGCGACGCTAGTGCATTTTCCGCGTCGCGACGCTGGGCCAAAAATTGTCTATAAATTGAGCTCGAGATTTCAGTTTTAGTTGCACCATTCTCTCTCATTTCTTTGATGTAAATAGGGAGTTTATCTCTCTAATTTCTTTTAATTTAAGTTTTGTAATTAATTTTTAATTACATTCTGTAATAGTAATTACTTTCTGTAATAGTAATAGTAATTTATCTTGTTTTTACTGTTTCAGTTTTACTATTCAACCATGATGAGGTAACTTCTCATTGCTAAGGTGAAAGGTAATTCTTTTACTGTTACTATTTAGATTAATCTCCCTTAAATATAATATATTTACTATTTAAAAATTTGACTTAATAAGGATACCGCCATATTGGTCGGTTGGCTATTAAATTTAAGTTGGTTTAAAACCTGACTAATCCAGGATACCGCCTATATGGCTGGTTGATAATTAAATTTTCTTACCGCCTATATGGTTGGTCGGACTTAATTTGAATTAATCAGGTTACCGCCTATATGGCTGGTTGGTAATATTATCACAAGTGTATATATTATTTATGGGAGATTTTAAAATAGTAAATAGTAAAAGTAATTCCTTTTACCTTAGCATTTTATTTTATTGTTATTACTTTCAGTATTTACTTTACCGCATTTACTATTTCGCATTTTTTACTTTATGGCTTTTACTTTTAAGTTTTTACTAGCCCCTAGCCATGTGTCATAACTAAGTTAGTTTATCTAGGGTTGTGATGAATTTCAATATCACTGGTGTATAAGGGTTAGATTATAGTTTGGGTAATATAAAAATTTATTTATTGAGTCTTAATCTTAATGCTTTTATTAACTGGCCATTAATAAAATTGATAGGTAAACTTAAAATGAACTAGACATATGGATTTTAAGTTTAAGACCTTCGACTCAATAGCCCACGATCTTCCTTGAGGATAGATAACCCTTTAATAGATTTCCTTACAGGATAGACATATACCTGTCGGGCGGGGGTAGCCATAATTGGAACTTAAACTTAATGAATCCAGATAATTTGGTTGACATATAGACATATGGTTCAATTGGGTTAAACTGGGTATTTGTGTCTAACCATCGACAGAGGTATTCACATATTTAGTGTTCCAGGTTATAAATCAATATATTACCCAGCTATAGGATAACCACTTCATCTTTAAATAATATTGAACAGATTCACAACCCTAGATAGTTTTTAATATTGAATTTTCTTAAAACTTACTTTCGAACAATTTTATTTACTTGTCTTTAAATTTAGAATCGTCGCCATTTCAAATCAATCAAACAACCTGTTAGATACTAGTAATCATTTGACCTCATAAAATTAATAGTTTAGGTATTAAGTCCTCGTGGGATCGATACTTTTTATACTACTTGAACGATACGTACGCTTGCGTTATATGTGTGTGTTTACGCCGGTCACTCCGCATCGCGACGCGATCTAGGAATTTTCCCAGATACGATTCTGGTTTGTTGCGCGTCACGACGCGCACAATAAAAGTTTGGATGTGTTTCTGGACGATGCACGTCGCGATAAGCAATGCCCAGCGTCGCGACGTGTGGTCAAAAAATTGCCCAAATCTGTTTCAAACCATCTCAGTTTCATCCCAACACGTTAGAGGCTACCCTATAAGTCTCGTATCAACTCGTATGTACATATTACATCATGATAACAGTACGATACCCTCAGAGTGATAGCGCTTACTAGATAATCAAATTTTAGCCTAATTTTGTAGTACGATTTTTAGTCCAATTCTAATCTAGTTTATCAAATGTAGATAATCACATAAATCAGAGTTTTCTCAACAAGCGAGTAATGCCAGCCAGATTCCAACCTGTGTGTGGACATTTTCCCTTAAATTGATTTTCATTTTTTTACTTTACAAATCAGACTTACTTTTCGCTTTTAGGGCGTTTGACAGTTTTATTATCAGTTATATTTTGTTCAGCATGTTTAAGAAATGATTTAGAAAGGAAATGTTTTTTTAAAACATGGGATTTATGTTTTCGAGGCATGGGGAAAAACCCACCTCAGTATGTAAATTGTTACAGACTTGGAATTGACGGATGACTTGTGCACATGTAGAGGACTTGGGGGACGGCGATACGTAACGCCCTCAGATCCTAGTTCAGGACTAGAGATGAAAAATGTCCCTAGATCCTAGTTTCAGAGCTTGGAGGGTAGCATAGATCCGCACCCCCAGTTCTAGTTAAGTGGCTTGGCATACGGCGATACGTAACGCCCCAAGACCACTAGTTTCAGAGACAATAGTGGTATGCTTTGGGGGACGGCGTTACGTAACCCCCCAAAGTCATGGATTTTCACTCCTGGCTCTAGTTAGGCATATGGGGGACGGCGATACGTAACGCCCACATACATCAAGTTTTTTTCAGAGACATATCAGTTTTCAGATATCAGGTTTTTAGAAAACAGTTTTCAGAGATCAGATTTTAGAAACAGTTTTCAGAAAACAGACATTCCAGAAATAGTTTTCAAAATAGATCAATTAGTTACAAGTTTACAAAACCAGACTTTCAAAAGCAGATTTTAGAAAGATAAGTTTTATAAAAGAGATTTTCAGACAAAGTTCTTCAGAAAAGAGTTTTCGTATAAGGCTATTTTTTTGAATACTGGTTTAGAATCCAAATATTTATATAGCAGTATTTCAGTTTTCGTCCACTCACTTAGATCATACAAAGGTCTAACCCCCCACTCCAAGTTTTCTATTTTTGCAGGATTTCTCGGAGGATGGATACTGATGCAGTCACTAGGTTATGGAGTCCACCAGTTCAAGTCAGAAAGAGTGAGAGTCATGTCAAAGTCAATTAGAATTTATGTATTAACCTTGGGTTATGTAATAGTCATTATAAGTATGTGTTATTAAGTATACAATTATTAATATTGAACTTATATTCAATGTTGTCGAGTTTGGGCATTTGTCTCATAAATAAGACTTTGATTGAGAAAAGAGTAAAAGTGTAGCTTATAGTTAGGAAGACAAAGGCTAAGGGGAATAGTACGGCCTATTCCCTGCCGGTAGCATCTACCAGATCGGGGATGTTACACTAACCCTTGAACGTCATGACTCTACGCATTCTCAAATTGTGCGTTGCGTCTCCCAAGCTCGAGCGTCTCAACATGCCGACAGCTACAGCCAATGAGCGTTGAAACTTCATTTTCTCCGTTCCAGAGTTTTCGGACATCGATTTGGTCCTCATTTTTTCCTATGGACTCGTAACGAAATATAGTATTCCATAAAATAATTTAAAAATACCCTCATTCTTGATATCCATGGGTTAGACCCACTTCCGCTGCGTGAGCATCGATCCGACCCAAAGGGTTCCACGGACTCGTAACATAATATAATACTCTATATAAAGTGTACTCGTTGAGCCAATAATTTTTGATAATAAATAATTTTTGATATTATAATTATCAACTAAAATAATTAAGTATTATTCGATAACATTAATTATTTACTTTATCCCAATTGGATTAATTGGATTAATCCAAAATCATACAAATGGTTTTGTTGTAATTACATAAATATCTCTACCATTAGATGATATTTTGATAATTATAAATATATAATTTCTAGGTGTATTTGGCTTGATTTAATTGGATTAAATCAATGTGGTAAACATTCAACTAGTGCATTAATTAAACTTTATCTGGATTTAATTGGATTAAATAAAAGTGGTAGGAAAATGTGATTAGTCACACCTAATTATACATATTGGAAAAATTTGTCTAAGCTCACATTAAATTGATTAGAACTTTTATTAATTAAAAATTGCATAAATTTAGCTATAAAAGGCAAGCTTGAGCAAGTTTTTAATCAAGACAAAGTAAGCTAAAACAAGCATTAACCAAAAGAAAGAAATATTAGCCTAAGTAAAGTTTGTGTGAGAGAAGCTTTGGAAGTTCTCTACAACAATAATGAGACGAAAATTGGATCTTGGAATCAAGCTTGCTAGGTAAGTTTGATCTTTTCTAAAGTTATATTTTCATTAGTGAGTTGTTATCATTAATGAAACATATAGTGGTGTATTATATATTGGATACATAATAACATAGCTTGATATTGAAATTAGGCTAATGAATTGTGTATGAATGCTTTGGAAGTTAAACACAATAGGCTTGTGATTGGGTCAAAATATTCGTGTTGGACATGAAACATTAAATTAGAGTTTTGAACTCTAGATGGTAGCTTGGAGCTATGGCTACCATTTTAGAATCACTTGACCACCTTTAAGTGACCTAGAACTAGCCATGAGTCACTTCATTGTGGGATTCTAATATGGTGTGTGTTTTAGATTCAAAATTTATGCATGTGCGTATTTAGAATAAATTTATATTCTTGTGAAAAAAATTGATATTTTGAAAAGCATGATTTTATTCTTTAACATACGTTGATGTTGGTTTTGATGTTATAAAATAAATTTTTTGTGTTTAAAAGTATTTAGGGAAAGTTGGAACCAATTAGGGTTAAACACCATATTTCCATCACCTCTCTGGAAAGAGAGCTGATGGAAACAATTAAGAAAAAATAATTAAAAAAATAATAGTGCAGTAGCGCATTGTAGCGCACAGTGCGCGTGGCGTCGTACCGCGCACACTGAAACTTATTTTTATCCGTTTTTGAGTTTCCGGACTTCGATTCAGCCTCGATTTTTCCTATACACTTGTAATGGAATATAATATTCCATTAAATTATTCAAAAATACACTCGTGCTTGATATCCACGGGTTATACCCACTTCCACTGCGAGAGACACTGATCCAACCTTATGGGTCCCACAACCGCCCCCATCAAATATGTGTGGCACAATAACTTTGGGGCTAATTTTGACCTTGCGTAAATTCAAATTTGAGATAGGTTTGTTGATTAAAGTTGTAGGTATGTATGTATATTTTTACAAATTGTTATTTGAAATCCCGACGAAGGGGATATAATAGTTTGAAATCTGTTAGATTGAAACTATTATCCTCTAATAAATGTAAGTCATTTTTTAATCTTTTTTGTCGAAAAGGCATATCTTATTTAAAATCTTGTGATTTATAAATAGATAATATGTAAATTTTATAATTTAGGAGTTGCTTACATATTAAATTGGAAATGAAAAACTAAATAAAAACATCCCTATTGTGTGCCCGTGAGGGGGGGGGGGGGGTGTTTTTTTTTTTTTTTTTTGTAAAAAAAAAATTACTTTCATTTCTTTATCCCATTTGATAATTTTACCACCCATATGACTAAAATAATACTTTTTACCTAGATTTTTTTTAACATAGTTACATTGTTGTAACGTTTTTGAATAAAAGTCCCATGTTTGGATTAATTTTTTCAACAAAAAACAAATTATTATACTAAAAGATATAGATATTAAATTAGAAAATTACTGTTTTTTGAATATTCCTAAAAAAAAGTCGAATTTATTTAAAATATTAGAAGAAAGATTTTTTCACGAGGACTCGAATCTTCCACTATTAATAAGTGGCTCTCACCTTTTATGGGTGGTTAGTTTTGTAATTAAAAAAAAAATTCTAATTAATATGATGCTTACAATTTGACAATGATATGATAATTGCCAAATCTTGTATCAATGTCGTATACTTACAAAAGTTTCGTGCTCAGGCCACATACCAAAGTTTCCATATCTAAGGTTCATCGGTTTTTGTAAATAAGTGATATGAGATTCGAAAAATTCATCAATTTCATCCATCAATTCGAAAGATTAGTTTAGTTATAATAAAAAAAAAAAAAAAAAAAAAAAAAAAAAAAAAAGAAAAAAAGAAAGAAAAAAATAAAAAGCCATCATGGCATTAGTAAGATAGGAAGGATGGAGTCCTTAAGGGACGTGTTTTGGTGGTGTAAGGTTTAGAATCTTACATTGAGGTCCGGGGTTTAAATCCAGGGAATGTGTTTCTTGTAAGAGCCTGAGACAGCCGGAGGTTTTACCCGCTCCGCTTAAACCCGGAAAGAGTAGTTTGGCGATGTGGTTTCTAACGATTAAAAAAAAATAGGAAGACTATGAAGCCAGAGAATATTATGATAATTTAATAATTATTTGGGAAATTATCATTTTTCCACCCGCTAAATAGTGTATGAATCATTTTCCACGAAAATATTAAAATAGTTTTTTTTTTACCGCCTGAAGTTTCAAATATGTTTACTAATCCACTTTTATGAAGTGGAAAACTGATAATTTTCTTAAATTAAATGTATAATTTATACACTTTTCTACTTTATCAAGTAGAAAAATAAATAATTTTCAAATTATAGGTGAAAAAAATAATGAATTTAAAGTTTTTGTCGCAAACAATACTTATACTATTTATCATTGAGAAAAATAATAATTTCCCTAGATATTTTAAGGGGTGATTGGTCTCTTGAAATACAAACATTTGAGAGATTTGAGTTTTTCAAATGAATCCGATTATTATTATTTTTTTTAATTTTCCTTGATTCCCGTAACCGACATAACATAGCATGAATTATTGATGTGTGCCCACTGAAACATGAAAATTAATTCAAGTCTAAATTAATAAAATACAAACATAAATAAGAGAAGAAAAGGGCAGGAATTAGTATTAAAAGATAATGTGAAAGATGCCACATTGAATTTTGTGGGGGATGGAAGTACGGCGTTGAGGCGAATAGAGGCAGAGTGGTGGGCTGAGTGATTGCCTTTTGGGCGCGATGAGTTTGCTGTGGGTGTTAAAGAAACATTATGTGCAAAAACCCACCAATGCCTCATTTGATGGCATCTTCATCTATTTGGACCACCACGTTGGCATTCTCTCTAAATTATGACAGCTCCACTATTAGTAGACTAGGTTTCAAAATTATTTAGTAATTACACTACTAGTATTGGTCTAATATTTTGTTGCTGTGGAGATCGTACTCACGTAGGATTGCGCAACGGTTCTGGTTTATTCGAAATCGTTTCGAACTAAATTGAAAATTCGTTTCCGAAATTGGAATCAATTATATTAGGTAATTTTCGTTTCCTAATAATTAGGAATCAAATTTTTCTAAATAAATTTTGGTTCTTCAATATTTATGACTGGAATCAAATCATAGAATCGAGTTTTTAGAACAAAAAAATATGTAACCGAATTCATATTAAATTAACTCAAAATTTGTGATTTCCTTGGAGCAATTTATTTTAGTTTTAGATTAATATCATTATTCATGAGATATTATGTAATTAATATAACTTGAGGCAACATGCCAAGTCAATTTGAGTAATGAATTACAACTTTCATTTTTAGTATGTTTTCGAAAATTGAGAAGAGTGAGAGTGAAGATAATCACTTCAATCTCTATAGGTCTCTCCTTTTAAGTGAAATACATATCAAATAATTGTGCCCAATTTCTTCATATTAAATTTAAATTTATAAAATCTTACAAACTAACACATTTTTTTTGTATTAGAAAATTGAAAAGCTAATATATTTTCTTTTCATTGTCAAAACAGAATATCATGAAATCGAATCGGAATAAAATCAGAATCAATAAACAGGGTATCTAGTTCCTAATAATTAGGAACTGATTTTTTTCTAGTATTTTTCATTCCAAGTGGAACCGGAACCAAAATTGATTTTGCTCACCCCTACTCGCACTCTCTATATAGTGTAGGCTTGAGTTCACCATTGGACTAAGAACCTAATTGTAGCAATGTACATTGATTTTTGGAAATTATCTAAATTTAAAATTATATAAAAAAAAGTAATAATTCTTATTTGTTAGAGATTTTATTTATAAGAAAATCCAAATCTCTTCCTTATATTTTGGCTTATTTGATGACTTCCACGATTTCCAGGGTCATTTACCTTCATATTTTCGCTTGTTGAGATGAATGCCCTAGAACATCATATAATATATAAATGGGATTAGTATTAAAATAATAAGTGATGTATTTTTCATTTATCGATTATTTGTTTTCAATTCGCATATTATAAATTATTATGTATACCCATGATTATTCATGTACTTTTAGACTTCACTACAAGAATTATGGCTTTTTTAGCGTCCAAATATTTAGCGTCGAATCAGTATTCGATGCTAAAAGTGAGTTTTATTTTAGCGTCGAATATCATTTTCGACGCTATATGTCATATTTTTAGCGACGGAATAAAATTTCGACGCAGAATATTAATGTTTTTAGCGTCGAAAACATTTTTCGACGCTAAAACATGACTTTAGCGTCGAATAATATTCGACGCTGAATAATTATATTATTGCAATAATTTTTGGCGCCAATTATTACACTTTTAGCGTCAAAAAACGGAGTCGACGCCAAAAATATACTTTTAAGCGTCGAACATATATCGTCGCTAAAGGTTTATGAAGTTTCCACCGACAAATCCTTGATTCTTTAGCGTCTAAATTATATTCGACGCTAACTTTTTTATATTTAGCGTCGAAAAAACGGTTTCGACGCTAAAACGTCAATAATTACCGTCGAAATTGAATATTCGACGCCAAAAATATACTTTTAGCGTCGAACATATATCGTCGCTAAAGGTTTATGAAGTTTCCACTGACAGGTCCTTGATTCTTTCGCGTCTAAATTAAATTCGACGCTAATTGTTGATATTTAGCGTCGAAAAAACGGTTTCGACGCTAAAAACGGCAACATTTAGCGTCGAATACTCAATTCGACGCTAAAGATAGATCAAAATGCAGATGGTCACCAACCCTTCTCCCCCTCTGTTTTTTCTCTCATTCTCTTCATTTTCATCCTCTGAAATCTGAGAATTTCTCTTCTACAGCCTCACATCTCTCCTAAAAATTTTCAATAAAATTGTAATCAATTTCCGATAAGGTAATTCTTCTTTCATATTTCTTTATTATTTTCAATTTTTATGATTATATATGTTGTTTGTGTAGTGATTTATGATTCATATATGTAGAGTAAGTATATTAATAATAAAATATAATTTTTTTGTAAACTATTTAATTTATCAACCAAATATATATTATATATATATATGCTTAAATTAAGTATTACTGAATTAGTAATGTTGATTACTGTAAAATGATATCTAATAATTATATTATTATATTTAGGTATTCTGCTGAAATGGATAGAAATTGGATGAGCTCTCTGGATAGATTGAGTGTTGAATATCGTAATGGAGTGTCTGAGTTTATGGAAGTCGCAAAGCAACACATTGATGCAGAAGGTCGTGTTCGTTGTCCATGTGCTAATTGTTTGAATAGGAAAAGGAAGCGGTTAGATGAAGTTCATAATCATTTATACATGCCAGGAATATCACCAACTTCCGTACGTGGTATTTATCACGGTGAGCAGTATCATTCTCAGTCACGGTTTTTTGATGTCGGCGAAGGGAGCAGTAGTTACAATCAACCTGCAAACGATGAATCACCGATATTTTGCATGACTTACAAGGTCCACAACTTGGTCATAGTGTTAGTGGTGACATGCCAGTGTTAAGTGGAAATGATCAAAATTTATTTAGTGAACTACTTGATGAGGCAAAAAAAATTCCATTCGAAGGTGCTGGAATGTCGATCTTGAATTTCGTTGTGAAATTATTACACATTAAAGTGATCAACAGAATGACCAACAAAAGTATCGATATGATGTTAGAGTTACTGGCCCAAATGTTACCGGTTGGAAGCGAATTGCCTAAGTCGTACTACGAGGCAAAGAAAATGTTGCGTGATCTGGGAATGGGGTATGAATCCATTCATGCTTGTAAGTTTGATTGTGTATTATTTCGTGCCGAGTATGAATCACTTGAACATTGTCCGATATATGGTGAAAGTCGGTACAAAGTCCGTGGTATGGGGAAGAAAGTGCCTCAAAAGATATTGCGATATTTCCATTTAACGCCCAGGCTGCAGAGATTGTTCATGTCACGACACACAGCAACTGATATGATGTGGCATCATGAAAAGAGGATCGGTGTGGAGGGCATACTTAGACATCCTGCGGACGGAACCGAATGGAAGGAATTTGATGACATGTACCCCCGTTTCGCTGAGGACCCCCGTAATGTCAGGTTAGGTCTTGCCTCTGATGGTTTTAACCCATTTGGGAATATGTACAACTCTTATAGCATCTGGCCCGTTATTGTCATTCCATATAACTTACCTCCATGGAAATGTATGAAGGATCTGTTCATGTTTATGTCATTGCTTATCCCTGGTCCACGTTCACCTGGTAAAGATATAAATATTTACTTGAGACCATTGATCGAGGAGTTACAAACATTATGGAATGTGGGTGTGCATACCTATGATGCAACTTCAGAGCAGTATTTTCAGATGCATGCCGCATTATTATGGACCATTAATGATTTTCCAGCCTATGGTTCATTATCTGGATGGAGCACTAAGGGATACATGGCATGTCCAGTTTGTGCGAATCATACACCTTCGCAACGATTACGGAATAAAATCGGATACACGGGGCACAAGAGATTTCTTGAGTCGAGTCATCCTTGGCGGAGGAGTAAATTATTTAACAAGCAACATGAACCTCAGAGTAAGCCCAGTCGATTGTCTGCATTTGACATACTTTGCCAACATCAACATCTCAAAGACAGCACACCAGGTAAACATCCTAATAATAGAGATAAAAATCGAAAACGGTTACCTGAAGAGTTGAATTAGACAGGAAAGAGTATTTTCTTTGAGTTAGAATATTGGGGGACTCTGAGTTTGCGACATAATTTGGATGTAATGCATATAGAGAAAAATATTTGTGAGAGTTTAGTGGGTACACTATTCAATATTCCGGGTAAGACAAAAGACACTGTAATGCTAGATTGGACCTAGAAGATCTTAGAATTCGCAGTGAATTGCATTTACAAGACTCCTCTCGAGGTTTTATTAAGCCTCCTGCTAGTTATGTGCTCAATCAATCGGAGAGAAAATCATTCTGTGATTGGCTGAAAATGGTTAAATTCCCTGATAATTATGCATCCAATATTGGGCGTTGGGTCAGAGATGATACAATAACGGGATTAAAGAGTCACGATTGTCATGTGCTGCTCGAGATTCTCCTTCCTGTTGGCATTCGACCTTATCTCCCCCTGAATGTATGCGACGTCGTACTTGATCTATGTGGCTTCTTTAAATAATTGTGTCAGAGGACATTAAGCACATCTGTTATTGACGACCTTGAGCGAGGAATCGTGATAATCCTATGCAAGCTGGAGCGAATTTTGCCACCCGCTTTCTTTGATGTCATGGTACATCTGGCTATGCATTTACCGGCTGAAGCTAGAAAGGGAGGTCCTGTCCATTACAGATGGATGTATCCCATTGAGAGGTACTATATATATATATATATATAATATATAATGAAGGGTTATTTAGGGGTGAATCCGGTAACGCAGCGGAAGCGGTGAAAATCCGATTTTCAGATTTCAAACTTTTTCTCGGATTAATTAAATAAACATATTTATTTAATATTCCAATAATCAAATAATGAAATAAAATTTCAATTGAATCAAATTCAAGTGAAATTACCAAATTACCCTTATATGGTATTTTGTCCATTTTAGTCCGAAATTGATCTAATCAATTTTGAATGATTCTAAATCATTTCTAAGATGAACTTAGCATGTTCAAAACATCAAAACACCAAAAGCCACAAAATCCCCAAAAATTCCTCACAATGCCGTGAGCCTCCATTTGGTGGCAACATTGACCATTTGGTCATTTCATGCTTCAAAACTCATCTTAATGAAATCCAATAAACATGAAACTTTGCATGCATCTTATACACACATAAATACACAACGTATATGAAAACCCCCCCAAATTTGGAATTAGTTAGAAACCCTAATTTTTCAATTTCCACAAATTGGACAAATTAGGCTAATTACATTAAATCAAATGTTTCAATCATCAATCTTTCATCCAATTCAAGTCTCAACACAATGAAACAACTCAAGATCAAATCTAGGTCATTTAAGAGTGGGTCAACAACTCTAGAATAGCAACATGGTTTCATAAACCTTAAAGGATTACATATAACTACAATAGTTACATCATTTCTTCACCATACATGCTCAACACTTTCAAACAAATTTCCATCATCAAAAACACAAGAAATAAAGAAAAGAATAACTTAAGAAACTCATGAGAGGTAGCCTAGATCCTAAGGAACAAATTCCTTTCTAATAGTAAGTTTAAGAAACTTACAAAATCCAAGCTTTTCTTTAGGTTTTTTTCTTTTCTTTCTCCTTCACTTTCTTTCTTTGTCTTTCTTCAATGGAATTTTGTTTTTGATAAAGTGTATTAGGTTAAGTTAAATGAATTGAAAACAAATTTATACTTGTGACTTTTAGGCCTTGGCCGAAAATTCAAAGCAAATGCAAGAAATTGTAATTTCAATTTCATTTCAATTATCATAATGTCAACTTGCATAAATATCTTATAAACTACTTTATTAGATATTTATTTTGGTCAACAAATGCAACTAATTTCATTTACTTTAATTATCCTAATGTAAGATATTTATATTTTAATTAATTTAATCATTTAACAATTAAATAATTAATTAATTAATCAAATACAATATATTAAATATATGTATAATATTTACATTAAATATTAAAAACATATATTCATTTAGGAAATAAGTCAAATAACTCATTTTGACTATTAATTAATGTGTATTTAAATTAATCAAGTATTAAATGTAAATACACAATAATTAAGTAAATGATTATCTAGTGTCTTTAGCATGTATCTTGCGTTTAACCATTAAACGACTTTATAAATAATCAATATTATTTATTTATGTTGCTCTAGTGCTCAACGAGTATGTTTCATTATTGAGACTCTCTAGGTTCAGGTATATCCGTCACAAAATCTAATTTCGTGTCCATAATCTATCCACCCGTAGATTATGACGATCACGGATAATCTCGCTGAACCATACAGGTCGAGGTCATCGCAAATGTATAATTCCTCCGTCACAGGTATCCGGATAAATCCCAGAGATATAGATGTAAACGTCAAATCTCTATCGGGACTATCCAGTCGACTATTCTATTAGCAATCTCAAAAGAATGTTTAGAACTAGCTTCTAAACTTACCACGGGCCATGGTTTTATATCTGATTGCTAATCATATGGACTACCTATGCTCTGGTACACAGAACTGACGGATCCTATCTTGATACACATAGGACACCCTGAGGATCTATCTACACCCACACCCAACAACAGGCGGAGGTCTGATCTAAATAGATCGGTGACGTGACTGCCGTCAAAGTGTAGAAGATGTCTCATGTGCCCACAATGGCATCTCAAGTCTAAGAATCACAAGTGCTACTCAACCCAAGAAGATTCTTATTGACGCTGGTGTACCATCCATTAAGAATCTTTGGTGAGTCGTTCAGTGTTTATCCACTATAACACCTACACGTCTATACTAGTCTCCAAGACTTATGGTTCATTGAGAAACCATTGGAATCATATATTCCAGTATACGACATGTATCGGTCTCAACGGGTTTACTATACTGACCAAGTAGTGTAAACCTTGACCAGGAACTATCTGAGAATGACAACGTCATGATACGACTCAATGTCCGTTGCGACGCTTTTGCAACTGTACCATGACTAATCATTCTAAGGTCATTACGTCTTTACCATATAAAAGATTAGATTATATTAAAGAAACTGCATATATTATTACTGATAATAACGTTTTACAGAAGTATTTAACAAAAATACAACCGGGAATTGGCGCTCTGAGCACCAACCCCTACAATATATATATACAGTTTTATATAAGAAAATTTTTAACCGTTTTTATGTGCATAGAATTTAGTCTTAATGCAAACTTGTTGTCATATCTGCAGAGCTTTGGGAGATTACAAAAAATATGTGAAAAACAAGGCACGCCCTAAAGGTTCAATAGCTGAAGCTGTTATAATAAATGAAGCAATAACATTTTTTTCGATGTACATGCAGAATATTGAAACTCATTTCAATCGTCGGTCACGAAACTATGATGGAGATGCAAGTAATAACCAAGAGATCACAGTGTTCCGTCAAAATTACAGACCATTTGGGGCAGTAGGTGTCAAATTACTAACCCTTCAGGAAGTTCAACGTGCGCATTGGTTTTATATTGAGTAATTGTGATGAAGTGCAACCGTATTTAACGTAAGTTTTTCTGGTGCATCATTACTGTATTTTTTCCATACATTAACCGTGATAATTGTAGGCAACATCTAACAATGCTACAATATGATGGTGACCATAATGTTGATGAAACCCACAAAAAAGAATTTCCTAAATGGTTTGAGACAACTGTAAGTTAGAATATTTTATATTTATTTTGACATTTCAGTTTGTTATATTAACATTAGACATTTCAGTTTTTTATATTAACACATATATTTCATTGTCAAATTATTAATCAAGTGCAAAATGGTCAATTGGACTCGCAATCCTCGTTGGTTTCTTTGGCTTATGGGCCTCTAAAGCAGGCGTATGAGTACAGTGGATGTATTGTCAACCGAGTTAGATTTCATACCGAACAGCGAGATGTTAATCATGTGACTCAAAATTCTGGAATTGTAACGGCTCAGATGTAATTGACTTCTACGGCGTATTGCAATCGGTCATTGAGTTGGTATATCGACCCAGACGACATATTGTGCTATTCCAATGTAAGTGGTTTGACACAAATGCCAGAAAGAGGAGAATTCAAGTTAGTAATCATCTCACGTCAATTAATGTTCAACGTTGTTGGTACATGAATGATCCATACATTTTTTGTACGCAAGCACGTTCAGTGATATATATACCTGATCCTAAGTTAGGAACTGGATGGATGGTGGTAGAAAAGTTACAACATAGGGCCATTTGGGACACGCAGGAGAAAGATAGAGTTGATATATCAGATGAAACACAAGAAGTCTCCGGCAATTTTGAAGTTCCTAAACAGATATTTGTTGGACCAACTGTCAACGTTCCTGAAAATATACATTAACTCGATCTAGTACAGACGTTGAGCTAATTCCTCATTCTGAAGTGAGCGTTGAAGTAGCAAGTGAAGAACAATTTGACACTGAAGATGACTTCGATTCCAGTCACGAATCCTCAAATACCGACGATAATAGTGATTAATTATGAAGTTACAGTATTTTTGTGATGGATGAATAATTTTATGGATTAATGTATGGTTGTTGATTTTAATTACTCTTTAGATATGGTTGAAATATTAACGTAATGATTAATAGTATAACTATGATATGAATGAGTTTTTGCTGCTGAGCCGAGGAAGAAGAGAAGCACTGGTTTTAGGGATTTAAAGGACATTTAGCGTCGAAATAATTGACTTTTAGCGTCGCAGTAGTCGACGCTAATTGTTAAGCGGGTTAATGAAAAATTAGGGTTTTTTTTCGGGAATTTAATTTTTATTAGCGTCGAAATACAATAGTCGACGCTAAATGTAAGATATATAGCGTCGATTATTAATCGACGCTAATTTTATTTTACTCGACGGTAAATGTGAGACGTTTGGCGTCGACTTTTGTATTTCGACGCTAGATATCTTACATTTAGCGTCGACAATTGTATTTCGACGCTATATGTCTTTAATTTAGCGTCGAATGTTATATTTCGACGCTAAATAAAAATTAAATTTCCCGGAAAAAACCCTAATTTTTTATTAACCGCCTTACAATTAGCGTCGAAGTAATCGACGCTAATAGTCAATTATTTCGACGCTAAATGTCCTTTAAATCCCTAAAACCAGTGCTTCTCTTCTTCCTCGCCCAGCAGCAAAAAACTCATTCATCCTTCATTAATCGATTCTCCAACAGTGACGAACGAAGGAAATCAACAGGTAGTAAGTCTCCTTTGTTGATTTAAAATTGTTGATGAGGATGAATTTGATGAATTTGAGGATGAGATTGATGATATTATTGATGAATTTGATGAATTTTTGATTGATGAAATTGATGATGATGATGATGATGATGATGATGATGATAGATGATGATGATGATAGATGATGATGATGATAGATGATGCTGATGACGATTTTGAAGACGAACAGCAGCAAATGCTGCTGTTCTTGCTTGCTTACCAAATCAAAATCGTCATCATCATGTTTTATAACTGTTTGATCAAAATCGGCCGTTTATATAATGTTAAGTTTGAATTTGTGCCCTCTTTGGTTATTATAACTGTTTGATAGATCAATTATGTGGTTTTTCGCGTGTTAGTAATGTTCATAAATTGGTTTATGATTGCGGAGGATATGCCGCAAGGGAAGAGTGTTAATGAGGACTTAGCTTATGGACATATGATTGACTCGCTTTGTGTGGCTTGTGATGTATTGGTGATGAATAATGAGTGCATATGTGAAATGAATAAATGAATGAATGGATTTGAAAACGAAAGTGAGCATTCGATGTTATAAGCGCTTTTGTTAAGTTGTATTGACTTGTATGGATATGTATGTATATGTATAAGAACTTGGAATTTGATGACGCTAATGCGACGGTTTTTGCAGATGGCACCGGCAATCGCAAACGGGCTACCGCGGCTCCATCTACATCAGCAAGGGCAACTGGCCCTGGTGATTTCTCTGCTAGCACAGGTGAGTCAAGTACAGTGAAGGGTCGAGGACGCACCCGTGGCCTGGGGTTGGCTAAGTACGTTAAGGCTCACGGGCGTATCCGGATAGAGATATCAGATGATGGACAAACTCAAGTCGGACAACAAAATTCAGCGTTTATATAGCCATAGGAGCTACAGCTCGATATGAAGCTCCCCAAAACTACGTATCTTGGAGAAAGATACCGTGGGAGACGAAACTGAACCAGCTATTCCCTTCGCTACTTGTAAGTTTTCGATATTGTTTGTTATTTAACATTTTTATTTTATACTTATTTTTTTACTCGAATTTTCATGTAGGAATGGTTCGACTTCGATCTGACCCAAGTGAATGTCCAACAATATATTGACTACCACATGGGGAAAAGTTATAAAGATTATAGAACAAAAGTCCTGAAACCAATATTCGACGAACATGGACCTTCAAATGCTCCACAACACAAGCCTGATTTTATAGAGGAACAAGATTGGACATTCTTATGTGAGCTTTGGTCGAGCAAAAAACACGAGGTAAATTTTGAAATAAACGGAAATTTATAATTGTCTTTGTTTTCGGTACTTACAGTGTTCGTGAATACAGGATAAATGTCACGCAAATGCGGAAAATCGAAGTCACTTGCGTTTTAACCACCGTGGAGGTTCGAAGCCATTTATCCAACATCGTGCCGAACATTCTGAGGTAAATATATCCTAACGTAAAATTTAACAGTTAATTGTTTTTACTATCTGGAATAATATTGAATTTATTTTATGTTTATAACAGAGTAGCACAGCTGAGGTGCAATCATTTCCAGATTTTTTCCGTGTGACGCATTACAATGACAAGAATAAATGGATAAATGAAGAAGCCGAACGCTGCTATGTAAGTTTCAGTTTTTAAAATAAAATAATTAATATTATATATGTTAATTTTTTTTCTCAAATTCTAATATTAACTTATTTTTTTGAAACAGAACGAAATGATGGAACTCCAACATCAAACTCAGGAGACAGGGACCGACCCCATACCAGATGAGCAGTTGTCGCAATTGGTTTTCCAGAATCAGACAGCTTTAACGTTGGTCTTGGCACTCGTAAGAAGCCAACGTCATCTGCACGCAATAGTGGTAATTCGGACAATGTCTCTCTTCGAGACGAGTTAGTCACCACCAAAGACGAGCTGCAGCAGACTAAGGAGAAGCTACAACAGGTCACGGTGGACCACGAGAAGAAGATGATGGACCACGAGAAGAAGATGGAGCAGTTGGAACAGCAACTGCAGGCTTTTCGTCAGATGTTCGAGGCCTCAATGAGTCATGGTGCATCGGGCTCGAGCGTCCCCCCATCACAGTAGCAATTAATTTTATATTTGGTTTTGTATAAATATTTTGAACAAATAGATTTAATATAATATTTCTTTTTTCTAAAATAAATTTCAATATAATATTTCGTCATTTTGTTATTAATTACTTTTTTTCAACTAAATTAAATAATTTAGACCAAAAAATAAGTAAATCACTAATTTTTTTTAAAAAATTTTGTCTTTAGCGTCGAATATTTCGACGCTAATAGTATACAAAATGGCCGCTGTAAGCGTTCATATAATTCTTTTTTAATATACGTTAGCGTCGACAGTTTTCGACGCCAAAGTAATTTTGGCGTCGAAATATTTTGACGCTAATGTTAACAAAATGGTCGCTGTAAACTTACATATAACACTTTTTAATATACTTTAGCGTCGACACGTTCGACGCTAAAAGTTTTATTTTTTGCGTCGATATAGTTCGTCGCCAAATATACAATATAGCGTCGAATAATTTTCTTTAGCGTCGAAAATAATTGGACGCAGAATACTGTTTTTTTGCGTCGCATTACATTATTTCGACTCTAAAAGTGCTTTTCGTCGACATTTTTATCGTCCATTGTTTGCGTCTGATTTTTTTCGACGCTAAATGTTATTTGCGTCGAAAGATTAACTTATTGCGTCGAAATTCTTCGACGCTAAATGGTCTAATTCTTGTAGTGCTTAGTGTATGAGTGTCATTCACAAAAAGATTTAAGTCTGAAATTAGAAATCTAAAATAGAACGTAGAGAGTAAATAAGGACAAACACTTTATTTTTAGTTTATCTATAATTGTGGTTCATTCCCTAAATGTATGATGATCTTGATCCGAGATCGTTTATGTGGCGACATGAGAATGACAGCACCTTATATGATGCGATCATATATGACTGGACCTAGACATAAATGAATTTTTTTAATATCCGTTAGAAAAAAATTCATATCAGTCTACTAGATGATCATATATGGTTGATTTGAATCTTGAGTGTGCTACGAACTCATACGTGGCAAGCTATGTCTTTTGATTTACATGAGTGAGGTCGATGTAGAAATCTCGATCAGTAACTTCATACTTTAGAGCCATGGTTTAGTGTGTAATTGAGACATTTTACAAAAATATGGAAGATACCACTCATTCTTGCGAGAAGTAGATGAAAATCTCCCTGAAGGGTTGGTTTGGTACTCGAACAATCAGAGCGCTCAAATCTTTCTATTACGAATAGAAAGATAAAATTCATAATAATTATAAATAAATCGTTCATTAGAGAATCAATGGTACTTAAGGTACAAGAAATAATTAGAGGGGTATTACAAATATTATGCCAATCTTTAAGTATAAGATACTCGTGGAATGTCAATTTATATGTAGTGATTATATTGATGGACGCTGATGTAACTCGGTTGAAATTAAATATTTAAAGTGACGAGAGTTCATCTTCAGATTTTTAGTGCAATAACCTGAAGCTAATAATTTAGAATATTTTATTAAAGATTTTTTATCAATATCCCGCGATACTCGAAGATGCGGGTCCATCCCCCATGCTAGCTCAATACACTATAGGAAACCTTAATATAATTGGTAATCCAATTATAAACTCACATACATAACCAGATGTTATGATAAAATTATTAATATGATTAATAATTATTTTTAAGTCACATATGAAAACTATATTAAATAATTTATTATAAAAGTTTTCAATGCACATGATTATGATATAATCAAAATTAAAATTTAAAGAATTTAATTTTTTTTATTAATTTGGTAAATTTATTCATTCTTTTAATGCATATGATTATAATGCTCAACACCTTCTATAAATAGATGATGCTCAACACCTCATTTTCTTTAGCCCCTCACTGCTTTCTCTCTGAGAATTTTGTGGAGAGTCTCAGTTCTTTTGTGTTTTCTTTATTGTAATTTATTTTTCTTTCATGAATAAAATTATGTGTG
Organism: Zanthoxylum bungeanum; assembly: GCA_019454045.1. Lineage (NCBI taxonomy): Eukaryota > Viridiplantae > Streptophyta > Magnoliopsida > Sapindales > Rutaceae > Zanthoxylum > Zanthoxylum bungeanum. The sequence continues at coordinate 50,079 of SKCR01039813.1, forward strand.
TTTTTATTCAAATCATATGTAGCTAATTTATTTATTTAGGAACCAAAGTACGAAAATGAAATCGACCTTCAAAATTTTTTTGTGCTCTCCCTCTTTTTTGCCGAATCTGACCAGCTTTTATACTCACTGTTTTGTGTTATTTTTGATCTATTTTTACAAAATGAAATAGCCATCGAACAACCCCTTATTCACTAGCGAAATTTAGCAGTTTACAACACCGAAAAAATTGCTTACCGTGCACTGAAAAAACTGAGTTTGTTTACTATTTTTTAGAAGCAGTTACTATATTTTAACTATGAAACAGCCCTGAAATGTCCCCAACTCAATCCTTAATGTTTCTAAAATTTATCACATAAATCACAACACAAACAACTCATAAATAAAAAGTAGAACTGACGGCAGAGAGAATATTTTATGTTCACTATCTTGAGTTCAATAGATGAGGGAATGAAGATTTTGCTTCAATCACTAAGTGGTCTTTCGTACTACTACCCGTTACCAACAAAGGAAAATGTGGGCTTCACTCAATAGATTGATATCTAAACTTTTTAGAGAATAAGATGTCACACACAAGGTTTTCTTTTCTTTTCTTTTTTGTGATTGATTTAAAACTACACTGCGCCCTTCGCAAGGTACAAACTTAAACCCATTTGCGTTCGGAACGATCCCTTACTGATGCAAGTACAATATTATTCTCAAAGGAGGTATCTCACATCTTATTATGCAATTTCACACAATAACAATTTTAACAACATACATGGCGCGAACACAAATAGTAAAATACGGTACATAAATAAAACATGGATGTACTGAAATTGTTACAATAATAGCCAAAATAATGATTGAGGAAATTGAAGCGTGGATTTCATGGGCCTGACCTTAGAGAGGCTTGGTCGGATATGTCCATAGTAGGCATGACATCACATCATGACATAAACGTTCAGTCGGACTTACATGATATCCAGCTCGACATGCTGCATAAACCATCAACGTATGCCAATATATAATAACAGATGCAGTGAAAGTCGTAAACAGTTACAACAATAATGAAATCACAAATAAATGGGCAATAATGGTATTAACTATAGTAATAATGATAAAAAATAGAAAATGAGAACATGCATATTAAAACAAACTTAAACAGCGAAATAAGCATATGCAGTTTAATAACTAAAAAATGGTGAAATAGCTAAGAATGCATAAAATAATGCCACAATGATAATTAAAACAGTAATAACAAGAGTAATAAATGTCTGGAACATATCTTTCCGGCCTAGCTTTGAATTTCTTATGTAATTAATGTTCTGCCGGATTTAGTGTAAGTTTGGCCAGCTGGATCTAAGTTAGCGCCCGTCGGATATACTGTACATAATAAGGTAAAAACTAAAATACAATAATAAAGATGAAGGTGCCCTATGGTCATACATTTGCGTGTAGTTTGGCTCAGCAAGAAGTCTTTCAATACCTAGGTTGTGTTGGGTTTCTAGATTAGTCCCAACGATCATTCAAGCAATGAAACATGTGTGAATACTCATACGAGTATGGCAGAATCATACTTACATTGATCGGCTTTACGATGCGACAAACACAAAAATTCCTTCAAGCTCCTTGAACTCTCGGCTTTGGCCTCTTTGTGTTCCTTTTGATTTTCGGTCATCCCTCCATGTGTACTCCAAGCTCCAAGCTTTGCAAATGGTGATTCCAAGCTCAATGGTTTGTTTCCCTATCATTTTTGGATGACTCTTCATGTGCTAGTATTGGAAAATTTGCCACAAATCTTCCATCTTTCTTCTTGTTATTCTCGGCCTTGCCAAGAAAATTGGGAGAGAAGCATTTTGGCCTTGGCCGAATAGAAGGGAGAGAAGAAGAGAGAATGTGTGTTGTGTTGGTTTTGTGTAATTAGGTTTCTAAAATCTAATTCCAAAATTCTTATCCAAAAAACTTGTAAAAGCCTTTCCAAAAGTCAAACAAGATTTGGAGCCAAAATGGCATTTAATGTCATCCAACTACCACCATCACTATTCACATCAATCAATAATGACAAGCATCACTTCACTCAAAGTGATGTGACTTCCATCACTTGATTGACTAGTGATTTGACGCTACATGTGACTTGTGGGCCCCACTTGATTTGAAATGCGAGTTGGCCCGCAAACACTCCCGGGCTCGGGTTCGCTAATTCCAAATTAACGAATTTTCCGTTGCAATGTAATTAAATCAAATTCAATTAAATAATTTTGCCTAGCAAAATTACTATTCACGTCGCTAGCGAATTAATTCTAAATTAACTTGTTCGCCCGAATTAAAATCTAATTTTAATACCGCGTCGAAATCTAATTTCGTATATATATATCGAATATATTATTTTATCGATTAATTCCAAATTAATCGTTCTCTCTCTCTAAATAATATTTTAACCCAGATAAAATATCTCTGTAATTAATCCCAAATTAATTTTCTCTCTTATAATTAATCCCAGATTAATAAAGTGCGAGTCATACGTCATCGGTGAATCTTCGGGAAGCGACCCATGAGATCCTCGGATATGTTGGCAGTAAATTCGATCGTCGAACTATCCGAACACGTACATAACTAGTACTACGTTTTTACCGATTTACAAGACATGGTTGGCTTCTAGAAAAGCACCGTGCCTACCCAATTCTCCAGAAATATTCTTAACGGAATATGTGACCTTAGAGAGGCTTGGTCGGATATGTCCATAGTAGGCATGACATCACATCATGACATAAACGTTCAGTCGGACTTACATGATATCCAGCTCGACATGCTGCATAAACCATCAACGTATGCCAATATATAATAACAGATGCAGTGAAAGTCGTAAACAGTTACAACAATAATGAAATCACAAATAAATGGGCAATAATGGTATTAACTATAGTAATAATGATAAAAAATAGAAAATGAGAACATGCATATTAAAACAAACTTAAACAGCGAAATAAGCATATGCAGTTTAATAACTAAAAAATGGTGAAATAGCTAAGAATGCATAAAATAATGCTACAATGATAATTAAAACAGTAATAACAAGAGTAATAAATGTCTGGAACATATCTTTCCGGCCTAGCTTTGAATTTCTTATGTAATTAATGTTCTGCCGGATTTAGTGTAAGTTTGGCCAGCTGGATCTAAGTTAGCGCCCGTCGGATATACTGTACATAATAAGGTAAAAAACTAAAATACAATAATAAAGATGAAGGTGCCCTATGGTCATACATTTGCGTGTAGTTTGGCTCAGCAAGAAGTCTTTCAATACCTAGGTTGTGTTGGGTTTCTAGATTAGTCCCAACGATCATTCAAGCAATGAAACATGTGTGAATACTCATACGAGTATGGCAGAATCATACTTACATTGATCGGCTTTACGATGCGACAAACACAAAAATTCCTTCAAGCTCCTTGAACTCTCGGCTTTGGCCTCTTTGTGTTCCTTTTGATTTTCGGTCATCCCTCCATGTGTACTCCAAGCTCCAAGCTTTGCAAATGGTGATTCCAAGCTCAATGGTTGTTTCCCTATCATTTTTGGATGACTCTTCATGTGCTAGTATTGGAAAATTTGCCACAAATCTTCCATCTTTCTTCTTGTTATTCTCGGCCTTGCCAAGAAAATTGGGAGAGAAGCATTTTGGCCCTTGGCCGAATAGGAGAGGAGAGAAGAAGAGAATGTGTGTTGTGTTGGTTTTGTGTAATTAGGTTTCTAAAATCTAATTCCAAAATTCTTATCCAAAAAACTTGTAAAAGCCTTTCCAAAAGTCAAACAAGATTTGGAGCCAAAATGGCATTTAATGTCATCCAACTACCACCATCACTATTCACATCAATCAATAATGACAAGCATCACTTCACTCAAAGTGATGTGACTTCCATCACTTGATTGACTAGTGATTTGACGCTACATGTGACTTGTGGGCCCCACTTGATTTGAAATGCGAGTTGGCCCGCAAACACTCCGGGCTCGGGTTCGCTAATTCCAAATTAACGAATTTTCCGTTGCGATTTGTATTAAATCAAATTCAATTAAATAATTTTGCCTAGCAAAATTACTATTCACGTCGCTAGCGAATTAATTCTAAATTAACTTGTTCGCCCGAATTAAAATCTAATTTTAATACCGCGTCGAAATCTAATTTCGTATAATATATCGAATATATTATTTTATCGATTAATTCCAAATTAATCGTTCTCTCTCTCTAAATAATATTTTAACCCAGATAAAATATCTCTGTAATTAATCCCAAATTAATTTTCTCTCTCTTATAATTAATCCCAGATTAATAAAGTGTGAGTCATACGTCATCGGTGAATCTTCGGGAAGCGACCCATGAGATCCTCGGATATGTTGGCAGTAAATTCGGTCGTCGAACTATCCGAACACGTACATAACTAGTACTACGTTTTTACCGATTTACAAGACATGGTTGGCTTCTAGAAAAGCACCGTGCCTACCCAATTCTCCAGAAATATTCTTAACGGAATATGTGATCTATATCAGGCGTAGTATACGTAGTATTGCGTATTACGATCCAGTATCGGATTTCACGTGCAAGACTTGGGGCTGGAATTGTGTCTGCCCCGTACGAAGCACATATCGGATCTCAGGTAGTAACTAGTCTCTATAATCGGATAATCATGACCTATCATATTATCCCGATGACTGCAGTACATAAGAGCACCAGTTCTGTATCATACGTGATCATCATCTCCACTATGACTGGAGTGATACTTTCGTCTTGACATCACACCCAATACACTACGATTCTCAATATACCCAGAGAGGCGTACACAGAACCTGTTAAAGCCCTGGACGACCAAAACCAAAGTATATTGATTGTGGCAAGTATTAGCGGTGCAAGTCTCAGGTTAAGACCAATTACACCTACCCTGATTCGGACTTCCATAGACACATAGTCATACTGCCAATGAAATTCTGAGGGGTCTATCCAGAGCGAAGCTGTTACCGTATGATCGGTAAACACAACCTCTTATTACACTTTGCATGAGTATCCTATACCCAAATATATGAGAACTATGATGTTATGCCTCCCACAACGTGCACAAGTGTAATACTAGTCTTTTATGCATTATCGATGTCCAATCTCGATAATACTCTGACTATGGATATTTAATGATTAAACCTTCGTGGATTGATACTTACTCATATCATCTCAATCCGGAACTAATCATATGGACCTTCTATCATTTATACATCTAGGTAATCCAATTACAAATGATAAAAGTACAATTTCCTTTGTCACATAGTTAATTTGTACAACAACACCATGATCTGTACAAATAGTGATGATATGGGTCATAATTGTCCAACAATCTCCCACTTGGCCTATAGCCAATCACTCAAGTGTCCTACACCCGAACTATGTACGGTTCGGTCAAACTTCTGCTGAGAAAAGGCTTTCGTCAGCGGATTTGAATGGTTATCATCTGATGCGATTTATTCGATCATCACATCGCCACGATGTATGATCTGAACGAATCAGATGAATATTTGAAGTATATATCTGGATCATTGATGAGACCATTAATTCTTTAGCCTGTGCTGTAGCCTAGCTCAGCTGCTAACAAACTACTCCTAATCTGATTAGGATTATTATCAATCCAAAAGGCTTCTATTGATGCCTCAGCTGCAGCAATATTCCGCTTTAGTTGTTTTATTCGGCAACAATATCTTGCTTGGAAGATTCCAGCTCACTGTTCCGTTATTCAAACTGTATAGTACCTTTGTTACGATTTATAGTCGTTTTTATCGGTTAGGAAACTTGCAACGGTGAACCCAGTCACTTCAAGTTCTCCTTCTCCATAGTATAAGAAAGCATCTTTAGTCCCTCTAAGATACTTAATGATGTTCTTAACATCAATCCAGTGACTATTACTTCGATTGACCTGATTGTGACTCCATATGCTCAAAGCGTATGAGACACCAGGTCGCGTACATTTATTTCAATGTACGAGTTCTCGGAGAGTGCCAACAACCTTTAGATCTATCCCAGTAGATCCTTATTCCCAGAATAAAAGTTGTTTCTCCCAAGAATTCTATGCAGAATTTTCATGAAAGCCAAGCTTTCACTGATTGTTTTATGGGAATATCATTTCCAAGAAATGACATATCATCATTTATAGGACAATGACTGTCAGTGCACTCCCACTAACCTCATTTTATACACAAGAATCATTTTCGTTTTGAATTAAATCATATACCATTATGATTATATCAAAACGATAATTCCAAGAACACAATGCTTGCTTCAATCCATAAATGGATCGAATTAACTTGCAAACCTTGTTTGCTCGTTTTGTACGATAAAACCGTCAGGATGTTGTAAACATCCTCCAAAAGGTTTCCGTTAAGGAAAGCGGTTTTGGCATTCAGTTGCCATATTTCATAAATGAAACATGCAGCATAAGCAAGCATTATCCGAATGGATTTAATCATGGTAACTATTAAAAGGTTTCATCGTAATCGACACAATGTTGATAACGATACCTTTTCGCTACAATCCCAACTTAGTACGTTGGTATGTTGCCTTCCATGTATGTCTTCCTTGAAGATTTATATACTACCAATAGGCACAATGCCTTTCGGTACAACAACCAGTGTCCAAACGTGGTTGGTATACATGGAATCCATTTTGGACATCATGGCACTTTGCCATAATAGGGAGTCGATACCTTGTATCACTTCCTCATACGTAGTCAGTTCATGTTCCTCAATAAGATTGACATCTTTACGAGGTGAGATCAGAAACACATACCTCAGGTTGTTTTCTGACTCTCTCCGACTTGCGCGGTTCTTGTGTATTCGAAGATTATTGGTATAGTTTCATCCTTGATGAACTATTTGTGTTCCATTAAGGAATCGGTTTCTGGAATAGTATTACTCCGATTTTCATCGAGTTTTACTTTCCTCCCACTTACCACTGCGTATAGGTGTTCCTCTTAGGAAAACCGCATGGCGAGCAACAATTACATTGTTCTCTTGTGAGTTGTGTAAGTACTATACTTTGGTTTCCCTAGGATAACCCACAATTTAGGCACTTATCCGATTTGGGTTTTAGTTTGACACCATCCAAACATATGCCCAGCATTCCCAAATCTTCAGGAATGAGAAACCCAGTTTCTTTCCTGTTCATATCTAATATAAAGTCTGTCAAACAGATTTTTATTCAAAATAAGTTTTGCACTGATTAATGCGTATCCTTTGAAGGAAATGGTAGCTCAGAGCGACTCATGATTAACCTTATCATGTCCAACAAAATTTGGTTTCTCTATTCGGACACACCGTCAAACTGACGTGTTCCGGGAGGAGTCCTCATTGAAAGAATACTATACTCTTTCAAGTATTTGAGAAACTTATTGCTTAAGTATTTTCATCATGGTCTAACCGTGATGTCTTTAATACTTTAGTCGATCTGTTTGTCTACTTCGTGTTGAAACTCTAAAAGTTTTCGATTCGTGTTTCATAAGAAACACATAACCATAACGCGATGCCACATCCGTAAAGGTCACAAAATATTCATATCCACCTCTAGCCTAGCTAGATATGGGCCCACTTACGTCACTATGATCGAGGGCTAACAGATCGGTGGCACTTGCACTTTTACCAAGTAAAAGGTGTTTTAGGCACTTTGCCCAATAAACTAGATTCGTAGACATCATTTGAATAGAATCAAATCCGTCCTAGTATCCACTCTTCGAAAGTGTGGATATACGAGTCTTGTTTATTGTGTCCCAGACAACAATGCCACAAATATGTCTTATCTGATCAAATCAGTTTGAGCTATTTGTTTGTCATGTTATACGTTTGAGATTTATTTATATTCAAAATATAAATACTGTTATTCACATCTAATGTGTTTATCTCAATATCATATTTATAAAATGAAACACTTTAGTGTTCTATAATATAAAGGTATACCCGCAACGGGTTAAACCCTGATATAGAGATAATGTTCCTAGTCAAACCAGTTACATTTTAACAGTTTCCTAATTTAAGTACATACCCAAATGGTAGTTCCTAAACTTAGGTATCTACGGTTAAAACAACAACTCTCGTCCCGTTTCCGACTCGCAGATAAATCTCAACTGAAGTCAGTATCCTGCTTACCAGCAGATTCTGCACATCAATGCATATTTATGTACCAGAAGATTATAATGATTTTGCCTTTGCCCCTTTTCCACACCCCAGAAGCCTTTGGCCAAGCCTTGGCCTTCTGGGACGTCGAAGTAAGATGCGTCTTGCACTTTTTGCCTTATTGCAAATTTTGGCTTTGTCTAATTGAGTATAACCATTAACTCTCCAAGAGTTTTCTATTGAAATTTAGTACTTCTAAGATCTAAGGATAGATCTATGAAGATCCTTCAATTTCAATATCATACTATAAGGATCTAATCCTTAGTTCTGACTAAGAAATTAAGGAGTCTTTGCGGAAAGTATAACGGATTAAGCACTAAAGTTACCATCACATGAATATTCCAAATATCATGTTCTACTATTTGCTCAACTCCGGGCTTAGGCTTGAGACATCACTATAACAAATAAAGTAACTTCTCGGTTCCCAGGACTATCCTGAGATTTTATTCCCAATTTGAAAATTAAAGCCGTTTAAAATATTTTCACCCAGGTTTATATTTTAAACATTAATCTTTCAATTATCTTGATTCTAATAGTCCAACTATTTAATCAACGATTTTAGGTACTATTGATTATAATGATTACTATGGTCTAACTATATAATCAACTATAATTTATTAGGTTAATTTCAAATATATTGATTACTATAATCCAATTATATAATCAACTATAATTGAATTAGTTTGAATACAGTCCACCTGTTTAATTAAAACAACGATTAAATTATAAGTCCAACTAATATATTAATTTATTGACGAAAAATTGAAATGAGCGCGTATTGGCAAGTAACTAAACGAATATTGCAAATTTAATACTTGCCTCCCACTATTTTTCGGCGAGCCTCTAACCCTCTGTGGAGTACTCGGAAACCTTGTTTCCTAGTGTGCTAGGATCTCGTTAAATAACACACAATCTTGACTTTGGCCAACAAATTGTATGATAATTAACTAGGTAGATCTCTAAGATCAATTGGATCTCATCTAATTCCTAGATCCAGTAGGTGGACATCCAAGTCTGAAACATATATCTTATATATGCCAATATCCAATATATTCCCTAACCTTTTTCCTCTGAATCAATTAAGCTTTGCTTTGGCACAACAAACTTAATGATCCCAGTTAAGCGGAACTCATTGACCATGGAAAGCTTCGTAATCGATGTCGATAGACAAGAAATGATCTTGACTTTGGCTAACAAATCACAACTTGGACAAGACACCGATATGGAACAAAGCCTTCATGATTCAAACACATCTGCGACGGACAAAGGTCTTGACTTTGGCCAATAAACCAGTGCCAGTGTTGGATCTTGAGTAAGAATCACTCAATGGAAGGAAAAATGCTTAATATGTTTTGAGGGTTTTTTCGCGTAATTGGCAACCAATTAATTATCTTTGTTAAGGTCTCATCATCATACACCCTTAAACGTGCATTCTAAACAAATAATAATGCACGTAAGTAAATAAATATAATAATGATATGCGGATGGATACTTAAAACATTGTTCCTAGAACAAATCTCTCCCTTTCCTCTCTCCCGCTAGCACAAGTATTACTTCTACCCGATTACATAACACTTCTAAAGAAACCTCATTTACATTGAGGGGAATATGTGAGAAGAGAAATACAAAGAGTCAAGAGGTAATAGGCTGGACACGCAGGTCCAATTAATATTCTAAATTTATTACAACAATTTCCAAAATTGCCCTCACCCATCTAATATCAATCTGATATACATTATTCATACATCGCATCCATGTATTCACACAAAGCATGTTATCAATCAATCTAATCCAATTAATTAATATGAAATTAATGACCATCCAATGTTCAAACAACAATTTGATTTTGCGCGAGTCAAACTCGTTTTGCGAATAAGTACTAAAAGTACGAATTCTTGAATTATATTAAACTACAACATTAAATCCAATTTAATTTTTATTTAATACTAATTCTATATTTAATTCTAAAATAAATATTACACTTTATTAATGTGCCTTTACGACTTAGATTCTAAATCTAATCGTTACGGGTCTCAAAGCCTGATTAACATCCAATGTTAATTTAATTAAAGTCCAATGGGCTTTTAATTAATTTCTTAAGGCATTGAGTTTTGGTCTATATGGGTCAAACCCAAATACCAAAGCCCATTTAAGGAATCACCATTATTTGCCAAGAAACCAATTTAGGCCCATTAGGCCCAATTAATATTAAAGGTCCATTAAGTCTATTTGGACTTTATGGATATGGTTTTGGCCCAATTGGATCCAACCAATTAGCCTAAACCAAACTTGGCCCAACCAAGCCCATTAAGCCCAATTACAACTTTACAAGCCCAATTCCAAATTTGGCCCAATTAATTAAATTACCAAAATTCCAAATTTCATAATTTAATTAACCTAAAGTGTATGCCATAATTAATTAACCAAATTAATATTTCCAAAACATCAATTTACACAATTGATTATGCTTATCATCATCAACTTATGTCCAACACAATTGAATAAAAAATCAATCATTTTCCATGCATAGTTAGTCACGGCAATTAGGGATTTCTTTGTCCGATTCGGTTTCAATCCAATTAAATCCTAAATCAACATTACCCAAATGATTTTAACACATCCAATGATCAAAATCAAAAAATTCCATGACATTAGGGCACCAATATGTTTCGGCCAAGCCTATATTTTTGGGGAAAAATTGATCCAATTCATTTTTCAAAAAATTGATCACAAACAACTCCAAGTCATCCATCAACAAGCATGCTCAAACAAGTAATTTCACTCAAACAGGCTCAAAATCAATTTACCTAAATTTTACCGTAATCAAATTTCATGCTCAAAATGGCTCTGATACCATTGTTGGGTTTCTAGATTAGTCCCAATGATCATTCAAGCAATGAAACATGTGTGAATACTCATAAAAGTATGGCGGAATCATACTTAAATTGATCGGCTTTGCGATGCGATGAACACAAAAATTCCTTCAAGCTCCTTGAACTCTCGGCTTTGGCCTCTTTGTGTTCCTTTTGATTTTCGGTCATCCCTTCATGTGTGCTCCAAGCTCCAAGCTTTGCAAATGGTGATTCCAAGCTTAAGGGTTTGTTTCCCTATCACATTTGGATGACTCTTCATGTGCTAGCATTGGAAAATTTGCCACAAATCTTCCATCTTTCTTCTTGTTATTCTCGACATTGCCAAGAAAATTGGGAGAGAAGCATTTTGGCCCTTGGCCGAATAGAAGGGAGAGAAGAAGAGAATGTGTGTTGTGTTGGTTTTGTGTAATAGGTTTCTAAAATCTAATTCCAAAATTCTTATCCAAAAAACTTGTAAAAGCCTTTCCAAAAGTCAAACAAGATTTGGAGCCAAAATGACATTTAATGCCATCCAACCACCACCATCACTATTCACATCAATCAATAATGACAAGCATCACTTCACTCAAAGTGACGTGACTTC
>SKCR01039814.1:0-60940 GCA_019454045.1 Zanthoxylum bungeanum
ATTCCCTCAAGGAGAAAATATCATTATAGGAGGGGATCGAAACAACCATGTCAGAAAGGAAGCATAAGAATACAAGGGCAGCCATGGAGGTTTTGGTTTTGGGGATAGGAACGAGGAAGGAAAAACTATTTTGGACTTCTCAGTGGATTATGATCTCCTGATAGCTAACACCCTCTTCAGGAATTGTGAGGAACACATCACTATTTACCAGAGCAGCACTTCACGAACTCAAATCAATTAATGAGAAAAAGGGATCACAAACCTTGTAAGAATTGTAAGGTTATACCAAGTGAGAGCCTAACAACCCAAAATCAATTAATGGTTCTAGATTTTGACATAAAAAGGTGCCAGAGAAAGGATTGAACTCTCAAAATTCGTAGAATCAAGTGGTGGAAGTTTAAGGACAATGAACATACAATTTTCAGAGGAAAATTATTAGAACAAGTAAATTGGGATGCAAAAGGAGATGCTTAATGTACTTGTTAAAAATCAGAATAATTTCTGTATTGATTTTTTATTGATACAAACCTAAGGCTATATATTTATAGCTACTGTAGAGAAAACCTAGGAATTTAAATCAAGAAACCTAATCTTCTTATAATCAATCTCTAAAATTGAGGAATTGATTTAATTAACTCAATCCCTACAGTTAAGGGATTTGATTAAATTTAATTCTATAAATGTATATAACTAACATATCAAACATAATTTTTTTCACACTCCCCCTCAAGCTGGTGAATAGATATTCTCCATTCCTAGCTTGGAAATGTGTTCCGGAAATGTTGCATCATTGAGACTTTTGTTAGCACATCAGCAAGTTGGCTTTTGGTTGACACATAAGGTATGCAAATCAATCTAGTATCCAGTTTTTCCTTTATGAAGTGTCTGTCTACTTCAATATGTTTTGTTCTGTCATGTTGCACCGGGTTATGAGCAATACTTATTGTAGGCTTGTTATCACAATAGAGTCTCATTGGTCCATCCCACTTGATTTTCAAGTCTTTTAGAATAATCTTCAAGCAAAGTAGCTCACAAATTCCCTGTGCCATTGCTCTAAATTCTGCTTCCGCACTTGATCTTGCCACTACATTTTGTTTCTTGCTTCTCCAAGTCACAAGATTACCACCTAAGAAAGTGCAGTATCCTGAGATGGATCTTCTGTCGATCACTGAACCTGCATAGTCAGCATCAGTATAAGCTTCTAATATTAGCCTTTTATTCCTTTTGAACAGATTCCTCTTCTAGGATTAGCCTTTAGGTAGTGGAGGACACAATAAACAGCTTGTAGGTGCACTTCTTTGGGGTTGTGCGTAAACTGACTTATCACACTCACAACATAAGCTATATCCGGCCTTGTATGTGAGAGAGAAATGAGCTTTCCAACCAGTCTTTGGTACATCTCTCTACTACCGCAGTATCCACCAACTTCTCCAACTCTATGATTAAGATCTATAAGAGTAGTTGCTGGTTTACATGCTAGCTTCCCTATCTCTTTTAAAAAGTCAGTAACATATTTCTGTTGAGAGATAAAGATACCTTCTCGTGAGTGAGCCACCTCAATCCCTAGAAAGTACTTCAATCTCCCTAAGTCTTTTATCTCAAATTCTCTAGCCAAACATTGTTTTAACATTTCCTTTTCTTTTTCATCATCTCCTATCACAATTATATCATCAACATAAACTAGAATGACTGTAACTCCCCCTGAAGCAGTGTGCTTGACGAACAATGTGTGATCTCCTTGGCTTTACTTGTACCCTATTGCTAGCATTACCTTTGTAAATCTTCCAAACCAGGCCCTAGGAGATTGTTTTAGGCCATATAAAGCCTTTTTCAACTTGCATGCTCTGTTGGTTCCTAGATTACTTCCGTATCCTGGTGGAATCTCCATGTATATCTCTTCTTCTAAATCACCATGAAGAAATGCATTTTTTACATCAAATTGTTGAAGGTGCCAGTTGTAATTTGCAGCTAAAGACAACAAAATCCGAATTGTATTTATCTTGGCAACTGGAGCAAAGGTTTCTTGATAATCCACCCTATAAGTTTGAGTGTAGCCCTTAGCCACCAACCTACCCTTATACTTTCAAGAGTACCATCTGCCTTGTACTTTAAAGTGAAAACCCATTTGCACCCAACTGGTTTTTTTCCTTTAGGCAGCTCTACTAATTCCCATGTTTTATTTTTTTCTAAGGCTTCCATTTCTTGTTTCATAGGTTGCCTCCATTTCTCAATAGTCAATGCCTCAGATAATGTGGTTGGGATAAGGTCAGTGTTTAGGCTCACAAGGAAATTTTTGTGGGATCACAAAGTATTCCAACCAGTTGTAAAACTATTGGCAGGAACTTGATTACTACAGCTGCACACCAATGAAATGTAGTGCTGCCAATAGTTTAGTAATCAACCGGATAATGTGGTTGGGATAGGGTTAGTGTTTAGTAATCAAGTTTTTGCCAATAGTTTTGCAACAAGCTCTCTTTTCCTGTTTGGAAGCAACAATCTTGATCTTTATTTCATAGACTTGAGCAGTATCTTTTCCTTTGGAATATGTTTGTTTGATTGACTTCCAGGTCTCCTTAGCCGTGGACAAAAACATGCATCTATCACTAATATCTGGTGTCATGGAGTTCCATAGCCACAGCCACGTCATAATCATAGCATTCTCCTCATCCCAAGCCTCAAACTTGGGATCTCCCTTTCCGGGTCCAGTTCCAAGGAGATGGCTCAATTTTCCTTTTCCTTTGAGAAAAGTTTGAACTACCTGAGGCCACTTCAAGTAATTCTTTCCATTCAAGTTATATGCAGATTGCATATTTTGTAAGTCTCCTGGGCTTTGACCAATTGTAACTACCTCAGACATGATAAATTTGTTATCAAGGCAGAATTAAGAACAAAAACAAAGGCTGAGAAAAATATAGGATCAAACCTAGCTATGAAGGCCAGCAAAGAAATCTGCTATGAAGGTAGAAGAAGAGAAACAACAATTAAGGTTGATAGGAATATTGATTTTGATTCTCAAGAACCTGACTCTGATATCATGTTAAAAATCAGAGTAATTTCTGTATTGAATATCTTTTTTTTATTGATACAAACCTAAGGCTATATATATGTAGCTACTATAGAGAAAACCTAGGAATTTAAATCAGGAAACCTAATCTTCTTATAATCAATCCCTAAAATTGAGGAATTGATTTAATTAACTCAATCCCTACAGTTAAGGGATTTGATTAAACTTAATTCTATAAATGTGTATAATTAATGTATTAAACACAATTTTTCCACAATGCTATAGGAGAACATGGCCACTAAAGTTAGAACGATTGCCAAAAAAGTCTGTGGAGAAAATCGAAAGGATTGATCCTAAGAGATAAAGAATCTTGGTGGTGGAGAGAAGAGGTTCAATACAAGATTAGGGCTAAGAGAGCTTGTTTCAAAATTTTGCATGAATGTAGAAGTGATAATAATTTGGAAAATTTTAAATTGGCAAAGCGGGAAGCGAAAAAAAGGTGAGCGAGGCGAAGGCAGCAACATAGGAGGATTTTTACAAGAGATTGGGTACCAAAGAAGGAGAGCAAAGTATATACAAGCTGGCAAAAAAAAAGAGAAAAGAAAACTCAAGTTTTGATCGGGTGAAGTGCATCAAGGATGAGGCACAAAACATAATAGTTACCGGGGCAAAGATTAAAGAAAGATGGAGAATATACTTTTACCAGTTGTTTAATGTTGAAAATGAGATGGATATAAATCTTGGAGAGTTAGGATGCTCAGAAGAAAATCATAATTATGCATTCTACCGAAGAATTCAACGATCCGAGGTAAAAGTTGCATTAGTAGAGATGAAGAACGGGGAAGCAGTGGGACCAGATGCAATCACAATAGAAGTGTGGACATGTATAGGAGAAGAGGGAATTACTTGGCTAACTAAGTTATTCAATGTTATATTGAGAACCAAGAAAATGCCAGAGGAATGGAGGAAGAGTATTTTGTTACCTATTTACAAGAATAATGGGGATATACAAAATTACGCAAATTACAGAGGTATAAAGCTAATGAGTCACACAATGAAATTGTTGGAAAGAATAATTGAGCACAGCTTAAGACAAGAAACAAGTATATATGAGAACCAATTTGGGTTCATGCCAGGAAGATCGACTGTGGAAGCAATACACTTGCTAAGGGGCTTGATGGAACGTTATCGTAGTAAGGAGAAATACCTCCATATGGTCTTTATAGATCTAGAAAAAGCGTACGATAGAGTACCAAGAGAAATTCTTTGGAGGGTACTAGAAAAGAAAAGAGTGTGTGTTGCTTATATTCAAGTCATTAAAGATATGTATGAAGACACAATGACTTGTGTCAGGACTTAAGGAGAAATAACAATGCACTTTCCTATTACTATAGACTTGTACCAAGGTTCTGCACTGAGCCCTTATCTTTTTGCCTTAGTGATGAATGTAATTACTAAGGATATCCAAGATGAGGTGCCATGATGTATGCTATTTGCTAATGATATAGTATTGGTGGATGAGTCTAAAGAAGGTATAGAGGCTAAACTTGAGATGTGGAGAAAAACCTTATAAGCTAAAGGTTTCCGATTAAGTAGATTAAAAACTGAACACATGGTGTGTGAGTTTAACAAAGGTCGTAGAGGTAATACAGCATAAATAAAATTTGGCGACCAACCAATCTCAAGTAGCAAGTGTTTTAAGTTCCTCGGGTCCATCCTTTAAAAGGATGGAGACATCGATCGAGATGTTACGCATAAAATTCAATCGGATTGAAGGAAATGAAGATGTGCGTTTGAGGTCTTATGTGATCGCAACATCCATTTAAAACTTAAAGGAAAATTTTATAAGAGCATCGTGAGACCTGTAATGTTTTATGGAACAAAATGTTGGGCAATAAAACATCAACATGCCCAAAAGATGAGGGTAGCTGAAATGAGAACGCTCAGATGGATGTGTGGGTGGATTAGGAAAGACAAAGTTAGAAATGAAGTGTTTAGAAAGAAATTTGGGGTAGCATCGATTAATGAGAAAATGAGAGAAACAAGGTTAAAGTGGTTTGGACATATCCAACGTAGGCCTTTAAGTGATTCGGTGCGAATGTTGGGCAATAAACATCAAAATGCCCAAAAGATGAGGGTGACTGAAATGAGAATGTTCAGATGGATGTGTGAGTGGATTAGGAAAGACAGAGTTAGAAATGAAGTAATAAGGAAGAAATTAGGGGTAGCATCGATTGATGAGAAAATGAGATAACTAAGGCTAAGGTGGTTTGACATATCCAACATAGGCTTTTAAGTGATCTGGTGAGAAAAGGAGAGCAAATGGTGTTGCCATATGCCAAGCGAGGAAGAGGAAGGGCTAAGTTGACATGGACAAAAACCATAAAAAGAGACTTAAGTTTTATGGAGCTTGATGAATCAATGATCTTAGATAGAGCACTATGTCGTCAAAAGATCCATGTAGCCGATCTCACATAGTGAGAAAATGCTTTATTTGGTTTGGTTATCTGGTACATATTTGAAACTGTCAATTTAAAATTCAGCTGGCACATCCCCTAAGAACGGTGAGATTTGTTTTAAAATTCCACCTTTAATGTGTTGCTGCGCTTGATTAGAAGCGGTGACGGTACCACTCTTCTGCCTAGGGTGGCTTTGGCCACTCCCATATTTCCAAAATTTTCTTACACTTTTTCTATTATAAAATTATTATTTAATAAAAAATTCTTATAGTTTTTAGATTTTTATATTTCAATTGTCTTATTTAATAAGTAATCCTTTTAACTTCTTTTTAATGTTTTTTGTTTGTTTAAATTCTTTATTTAATAATTAATTATGAGTATTTAATATATATGTATATATGTGTGTGCGCGCGCACACATATTTATTATGTGCTATTATTGTAATTATGTCTGTTATTTTTTTCAATATTAACTTTGAACTACGAATTAAACCGAACAAAAATCCAAACATACGATATATTTCGACACCCATAGAACAATAATCCTAGTTCCGCCACTGACTTGAAGTCTCATGTTGCTCCCTTAACAATGGAGGTCCACCTACATTTTGGCCATATTAAAAGGGAGGTCATATGCCAGACAACATGGCTTATTCTAATATGAATTTCAGAACGTTGTGATTAGTACACAGTGGTGATCATTCAACTTGGATTTACATGACATGCATTTTGTCAAGCTAAGAATGCATGGACTATTCATATTTTCTGTTTTTGGCCATCATTCTCTGGGTTCATATTTTTTCAAGAAAGTCTTACTGTATTTCTGGAATTCACCAGCGAACTGGGTGCATCAGATTTTTATGTTTTACTTTCCATGCCTGTTTTATCAATATTATTACAGAAAATAATATATGTCCTTCTATTGTAATAGCATGGATCCTTTGATCACCTTAATTCTACTGAAACATTGGTAACTTCGGAACGGGGATCATCTATAGGGGCAGCCATTGCAGCTTCTGTGACAATTCTTCCAGATTCAGAGAGCAAAGTTACATTTTCATTGGCTTGGGACTGCCCGGAGGTGAACTTTATGAGTGGAAAGACATATTACAGGTAAGCTGGAGATTATCCGAGAGAAATCAGATATCGAAATTTATTTATGTGCTGAAAGGTTTTCATCATCAGGCGTTACACAAAATTCTATGGTGCTCATGGGAATGCAGCTGCAAATATTGCCCATGATGCTATTTCTGGTAACGTTTCAATTTCCATTTCCCAATTCTTTTTTGAAATCATAAATTCGTACCCAAGTCACTACGTATTCATAAGGCTCTCATTTATATATTAACAGACAATTTTTTTTCCTTAGAGAATGCCAATTGGGAGTCACAGATAGAAGCATGGCAAAAACCTATTCTTGAAGACAAGAGGCTTCCTGAATGGTGAGATGCAATTTTCATTTTATTTTCTCTGATGTCTCTTATTGTAAGATTCCAAAATTTTTCTTACGATTCACTTTGCAGGTATCCCATCACTCTCTTTAATGAGCTTTATTTTCTAAATGCTGGGGGTGCAGTTTGGACCGGTATGTACAGTCTATCTTCAGAACTTTGATTAATCTCAATGAACATGAGTTCACTTTTTATTTGTTTTGCAGATGGATTACCTCCTGTCCACAATTTAGTAACTATTGGCCATAGGAAGTTTTCCCTTGATCGGTCACAATCAGATTCAAAGAGAATTGTTAATGTACCGAATCAAAATGATACTGCTGTCAACATTCTTGAGAGGATGAGTTCAATTCTCGAGCAAATACACACACCAGTTGTGTTCAATTCTGCTTTTGGAACGAATTTGCTTGAAGAAGGAGAAGAAAACATTGGTCAATTCCTTTATCTTGAAGGAATTGAATATCCAATGTGGAACACCTATGATGTTCATTTCTACTCATCTTTTGCACTAATCATGTTATTTCCTAAACTTCAACTCAGTGTCCAAAGAGACTTTGCAGCAGCTGTAATGATGCATGATCCCAGTAAGATGAAAATTCTAGATGATGGGCAGTGGGTCTCAAGAAAGGCTCTTGGAGCTGTTCCTCATGATATTGGACTTGGTGATCCATGGTTTGAAGTAAATTCGTACTGCCTTTATGACACAGATAGGTGGAAAGACTTGAATCCGAAATTTGTTCTCCAAGTTTACAGGGATGTTGTTGCCACAGGAGACAAGAAGTTTGCAAAAGCCATTTGGCCCTCAGTTTATGTTGCAATGGCATATATGGACCAATTTGATAAGGATGGTGATGGGATGATTGAGAATGATGGCTTTCCTGATCAAACATATGATACATGGTCCGTGTCTGGTATAAGTGCTTACAGTGGAGGGCTATGGGTGGCAGCTTTACAGGCTGCTTCAGCTCTGGCTCGTGAAGTAGGTGACAAGGGCTCTGAGGATTATTTTTGGTTTAAATTTCAGAAAGCAAAAGTCGCATACGAGAAACTGTGGAATGGTTCATACTTCAATTATGACAACAGTGGTAGCAGTCAAAGTTCATCTATTCAAGCTGATCAACTGGCTGGACAATGGTATGATGTAATAAATAGTAACTTCACTTGTCTTTTTATGATAACAAATGCTTCAAAATCTTTTGGCAATGCATTTGAATATAAAATTGCTTTGGTTAGCATTTGTCTGGCTTATGAAAGCAGAATTCTTTGTAGGTATGCCCGAGCATGTGGTCTTTTGCCGATTGTTGATGAAGACAAAGCAAGAAGCGCACTAGAGAAGGTTTTTAATTACAATGTCTTAAAGGTGAAGGGTGGTAAGCGGGGGGCAATAAACGGGATGCTACCTAATGGAAGAGTTGACATGTCATCGATGCAGTCAAGAGAAATATGGTCAGGAGTCACATATGCGGTTGCTGCATCCATGATCCATGAAGATATGGTAGATATAGGATTTCAAACTGCCCGTGGAATCTATGAAGCTGCATGGTCTGAAACTGGACTTGGGTGAGTTAGCTTTTCCTTTGAAATATAGTGCCAGCAATGAAGCATTAGAAGGCTAGTGATTAACATTCTTAGATATCTTATTTAATGTTTGGTTTCACCTCATTCTTTTCCTAGTATTTTGTTTTAGAGCATCATGAACTCATGCTGTAAAGTGTTCTTTGACTATTTTCAATACCCGTAGAGATTTTTGGGCAATGTGCTAAATGTTAGGGGGGTCGCCAATAATTTCCCTTAAAATTTACTGCTTAAAACACACAATACCTATTTTTTTGAATGTCATCCACCATTTTTAGTAGGAGGCTCTTGATCCAGAAAAATATTGCAATAATCTGATCTGATGGAAAACAATATCACTAATTAAATTACGGAATAATTTTCTGCATATTGTAGTTCCTGCAGAATTTACACTAACAATTATCTATCTGCTCAAGATAATTGCCATTTCTTTAATTACTACTAACACATTGCCATTTCTTTACAGTTATGCTTTTCAAACTCCAGAAGCTTGGAATACAGATGACCAATATAGATCTTTGTGCTACATGAGGCCCTTGGCCATATGGGCCATGCAATGGGCTTTAACAAGGCCCAGAACATTGAAGCAGGAGATGAAACCAGAAGTTAATGAAGAATCTTTGCATAGGTATCATGCTGGGTTCTCCAAAGTTGCAAGGCTTCTGAAATTGCCAGAAGAACAAGTATCCAAAAGTCTTTTGCAGTCTCTGTATGACCACACTTGCAAGAGAATGTTTTTGTAGTTCAATTGTTTTTTAACTTGTTACAACAGCTATTGATTTTTCCTTTGGAGTGAGGGGAGATTAACATTGAAATATAAATCCATTTGAAATTATTTTATAATTGTATGTTTATGATATGTTATCCTTTTCATTTCCCTAAGTTATTTCCTATTCATTTTGTTATGTTAGCTTTACGACATAACTGGGATATAAAGTTTGTCCTGACGACCGTCAAATTACACATCACTTATTAGTTAGTGTTACATATCTTTGATTTTCAATCAAGTGTACAAGATTAAAGATCATGAAAAAATATATATTTTTGAGCTGTTGCTTTAAATCGAATTTGATTTTCGCGTGATTTTAACCGATTAATTGGTCGATTTCTGTTTTTCCAAAAATTTCTCAATGTTTTTTTGGAGTTTGATTGATGATTTTTTATTTTTTATTTTTTAAAAATATAATGATTCCATTAAAAGTAATGAAAAAGAATGAGAATATGTTTCGATTTAAAAAAATTATTACCATCATAATAACACAAGTATCTTTAATTTATTATATATTCTTAAATAATGATAATATTTTTTTATTTGTATCAAATGGGTCCCTATTTATATTGACATCACATAACTAGAAAAAATTTATACTGTTTAATTTTTTTTTAATTATAAATGAATGATTTTTAAAAAATTTGGAAGATCTTGAAAGAAGAGTTTTGAATTTTTTTTTTTTTTTTTTTTTTTTCTTAACCTTTAGAATTGTAAACTTTACCATTCTCGATTAATTTTCAGATTAATCCATGATTAGCTTTTACACCATCCATTGCCATTCAAATGTATGCCTTCAGAATTTGGTGGCTGGCAGGTTAATACTGAACTAATGGCTCCTTAATTTTCCTGTATTGATTGATGCCCTATTATATAATACCCATCCATCAGTTTCAAAATCAGCAAATAAAAATAAAAAGCCTAATATTAAAGTATGATTCTAAAAAAACACTGTTCCAGAAGGAACAATTTTCTTATATTTAGGCTTCTAAACCAGTCAATATATAAGTGCGCCAAAAAACAAGGACAACAAACCATTCTGTCTTTCCCTGAACTTTTTCAATATAAATTCAATTTTTCCTCAAACATTCCTTGTAACTTTGTAAATAAGTCATAACAAGAATACTAACAACTGTTTGGTGAAACAGAAGATTGTACCTGTAAGGGCGGTTTTCTGCCAGGGAACCGCTCTTCGCAGTGGATTACAGATAACTTAATGGCTGCAAATCATCAGCAGTTGTTTTCTCAACGCGAGGGCTGGGTGAAGGGAAAAGTGATTGGTTCGGGATCATTTGGCACTGTTCATCTGGCCATGAACAAGGCCACAGGTGCACTTTTTGTTGTTAAATCTGCAGAGTCTGGAGCTGGACTTCAAGCTTTAAGAAATGAGGCTGAGATCCTTGAAAGTTTGAATTCACCACACATTGTTCGGTGTATAGGGAGAGATTTCAGGAAGGGAAGAAACGGTAAACAAACTCTTAACATCTTCATGGAGTACATGGCCGGAGGGAGTTTATCAGATGTGGCAGAGAAATTTGGAGGAACATTAGACGCAGAAGTCATTTGGTTGTATACAAGAGAGATTCTTCATGGTTTAAAGAATCTTCATGACAATGGGATAGTGCATTGTGATCTCAAATGCAAGAACGTGCTCGTGGGATTAAATGGAGACATTAAATTGGCAGATCTTGGATGTGCAAGAAGGGTAAATGACTTGAAAAACAATGCAAACCTAATGAATTCTTGCCAATTTATTGGAGGGACTCCATTGTGGATGGCTCCTGAGGTTCTCAGAAATGAAGGCTTGGATTTTGCTTCAGATATTTGGTCCTTGGGATGCATGGTAATTGAAATGGCCACTGGAAGGCCTCCATGGGGTGACAAACTTTCTAATCCATTCACGGCTGTTCTCATGATTGCTTGTAGCAATGAGAAGCCTCCATTTCCTACACACTTCTCCAAAGAGGGCCTTGATTTCTTGGCTAAATGCCTGGAGAGGAACCCAAAAAAGAGGTGGTCAGTGGAGGAGTTACTCAACCATCCATTTATTTCAGGCAATGCAATGAAAAATTCAGCAGAGGAATGTGCAAGCTCACCAGCAAGTATCTTAGATTTCAGTATATGCAAAGGTGAATACGATTTTGAAGAATCAGATTCTCCAGATGAGGTTGAGTTTCAATGCAGAAATCCATTGTCAACAAGGCATTGTGGTGACAGAAACAGAATGGTAAGAAGACTGGAGCTAGAGACTGACTTTTGGTCATCAGGAGATTGGATTACCATTAGATCAAGTTAATAATTAGTGGTTACTCCAGCTTAAAGGAATACGTGAATACAGCAAACCGAATATATAGTTTGTGCACTTTCTCATAGTTTCAGAAATTTTCTTCATCTCTATACACATGCATTTTAATTGTTTTCTGTTAACAGCAACACCATATTTTCATCTACCTTAGGCTTGAGGAAATTGGTTCCACAAGACATTATAATGCTGAGTTACAACTTACAACTTACAAACAAAATCAAATCACATGACGATAGCAAGATCATAGAGAAGCATCAAGTGATATGAGATGATTGTACAGAAACTATAGATTGCCAAGGATTCCATAAACGTGTTCGAGGAGAGGAGTGATGATATAGTCATGTTAAACATAGTATTTCGTTGTAAAAAAATATCAGAAACTACAACCCAAAAAAATCTCCAAACTAATCGACAGATATACCGAAACCTAAATAGATATTAGGAAAAGAAATTTACTAACTCCTTCAAATCCTTGGCAAACCTAACTATTCCACTTAAACAATGAAAGCAATACTCAATTGAAGGTGTAACAGAATACCTCGACCAATAGGCATGATAGTGTGCTTTCTTGAAAAGTACAAAACCTCTGACAGCAAACTGTGTGCAAGCATAGAGGAGCATCAAACGAGTGTGACACTGAAAGAGAGAGAAATCATTAGCACCCGAATAACAATGGTGGAGGAAAATATATATAATTAGGATGGGGAAATAACATAGTGATTTGGGTTTGTCAAAGTAATGGAGCTAGGGAAATCATTTATATCTTGTTTGAAGAAATCAAAAGCTATATATTCGAATAACATTATTGGAAGTAGATTCTTCTTCTCTTTTTACTCTAGCAAAGTTCATATGAAAGTCAAATCCTTTTAAAAATTCAATTCTTAGTCTGCCTTGTGGTTTTGAACAAAATTTAACATTCTTGCTAATATTCAGAGGATATGGCTTGCTCTTTCTTTATGCCCTTAGTGGTTGATAAGTGTGGTTTATACCCACTTATTGCGGTATTTTTAGCTTATTATTTTGTTATATTTCGAGATATTTAAATGTCTTTTATAGTTTATTTCATGTTTTATTTGTAGGAGCATTAATACATGGATCTAAGAACAATTACACGTGTTTTAGGAACTTTCGGAAACACAGGACGAGCACGGGAGCATAGGGCGCCATGGCGCCAAAGTTACATACAAATTCCAGGGAATGAGGCGCCATGGTGCCATTGAAGAGAACAACATGGGCGCCATAGCGCCCCATTGAAGCCCAGCAATTGGCGCCAATAAAGAACACAATAGCGCCATGGCGCCAGTGAAGTTGGTACAAAAGGCGCCTTGGTGCCCATTTCCCATACATGTTCCAGACAGAATGGCGCCAAGGCGCCATTGAAGTTGTTATTATAAAGCGCCAAGGCGCCTGCAAACCAAACTAATCCCATACAAATTACCGAACATTTGGCGCCGTGGCGCCCATTTAGAGAGCCACGGCGCTGCGGGTTGAGCTACTAGGAAATAACACGCGTGCTCCAGGATTTATTATTTTAGGGTTTTAAGATCCCTAATGATACCCAATAACTCTCAGCCTCCACTATAATTATAACAGTTCGTCCAGAATTAAGGAGGAGGCTAATACACTGCACAAAACACAGAAACATATATTTTTAGAGATCCAAGGAGAGGATTGAAGAGCGAAAAGAGGAGATTAAGGCGGTGAGGTCCGGAGAGGAAGAGATTCAATTCGGGTTTTATCTTCTTGTTTCTTTCTTAGAACTCTAATGATTTCCATTAGATTCATGAATTATTTATCATTGATTTTATCTTTTGTCATGAACTAACTCCTTAATTCTGGAGAATGGTGTAATCGATGCGTGAACCTTGTATTGTGTTTATCAATTTTGTTATGAAGTTTTATTAATTTATTTATATTCTTTTGAGTTTAATGCTTCTTGATTGTTGGCCACAATTGAAGATGATGAATGTTTAGAATCTATCACTCGAGAGAGGGGATTTTGAATAGATCTAGAGAATATAACCTAGGATTTTATAGAGTTCGAGAGAATCTGTAGTCCTTTGAAGTCGTTAATATAGAATCACAAAGCGTAATGAGTTGTTAACTATTGGATTTTTATAGAGATATCGAAGTCTGTAGTTGATGATATTTTCACTGATGCTCGAGAGAGGGAGTGGATATTTGCGGAATCTTAACTTATAAATAATATAACTGAACAAAGATTAATTGGCATAACAAATACATAGGCGACAGCTAGGTGAAATCAGGATCCAGAATCTTTATCGTATTAGTTCCTCCTATTTTATTTATTTATTAAAAATCTTTATTATTTATCGTCTAAATAAAGTTAGGATTATCAATTGTAGTACTTAATGCGAGTTAACGCAATCCATGTGGGTTCGACACTCTTTCACTTATTTATACTAAAACTTGACACCGTACACTTGCGGTACGATATAAAAATATCACAACAAGTTTTTGGCGTCGTTGCCGGGGATTGTTTGTTTAATTCACATTGATACTACTACCAAGTAATCTTAGCTTTAATTTAGAATTTTATTTTCTTTATTTCCTTTATTTTAGTCTTAAGTTTTATTTTTGTTTTTATTTCTTATTATTTTCTTTTCTCATTTTTGCACTTTTTTTTTTCAACTCACCTACCCTTTAAGGTAGCATTTCTCCTCATGGTGGTCCTAATACTCGCCCATGGGTAGCTTCACGCTTATCGGTTATATGTGGTTTATTTTCTTTCTTTAGAGACATTTTTTTTTTAGCTATACCATACTTCATAACACTAGCAAATCAAGATAGATATCTAAGCAAACGGTCATTCATCGATATGCAATTTCTTCAACTAGTCACATTGTCAACTACTTAAGTTTTACTGCTAAAAACCTGTTTTTAAGTGCTTACGAGTATAACATAGATCAGTTATTCAAGGCATCAGATAAAAGTAAATCGGGCACTTATCGTTTCTGAAATTTCACCCATAAACAAACAATATTATAACATGATTTATGCTTTACTATCAAAGAATAAAACAATTTTTTTTTCCATAAATTTAAACAACTACATAACAAGTAAACAGCATGCACACACCCCCAAACTTAAAATTTACATTGTCCTCAATGTAAGATAATTATAAAGAACAAGAGTGAGGAACAACACTACCGTGCATGGAGTTGATCAGGCTCTTGCTGGTTAGAATTTGGTTGCGCGAGTGTTGTGTGTCTCGTGCTACCTGCGTAAATAACATGCAAATTAATAAATAGCACACAATAAAATAAAAATTAAAAATAAAGAAAATAAATAAATGCAATTAAATGCAAGGGTTGCCTCCCCGCTAGCGCTAAGTTTAACGTCTTCAGCCAGACGCAACCACCCAAATGGTTATGGTGGCTTAAACGTAGTGAACCGGGTAATTTCATCTGGTTTCTTCTTTGGTATCCACCGGTTCTTATGACATGAAAAAGACAGCTTGGCAGACTGTGGTGATTTATCCATAGATGGTCCTCCAGAATATGTAGATTGTCCCCCAGTTGGAAATTCTGGACTGCACATTCGGTAAAATTGACTCGGCTTCCTTTTTAACCTTCCAAGGATCATCTCCAAGTGAGAACTGGCCTTTCTTTTCCTCTGTTTACGGCCCTTTGGGAGTGGTTTCGAGTTTAGCTGTAGAGAATCTTCCTTTATGCATGGCTGCATTATGCTCATAGGCTGTTGAAATACTGATTCACCCTGTCTGGTTTCAACTCCCTTTTCTACTGTATCTACCATATGACATTCTGCATCACCTTGAGGGCTTGGCATGGCTCTGAAAACACTGAAGGTGACTTCTTCATTTTGACCTCTCATTATCAATTCACCTTTGTTTTCTTCTTCTGTTACTGTTTCCTCTTGAAATACCATTTCATTTTCTTTACTGCCTAAGTCCTGAGAGGTGTCTTTAAACTCTTTTCTGCTCCTACAGGTTATGATTTGACATTGCTCATTGGGGTTGACTTCAATATCACTTGGAAACACCCATGTTTGTTGATTGGCCATGGAAGAAACAAGCAACCCAATTTGCGTTTCTAAAGATTTCATATTTGCCTCTATATTGCCTATTCGTGTTTCGAAATTATCCAGCCTTGACTCATTCCTCTCAAACCTCTCTGAAGCTGTAGCTACAAACATGCTCATGAGATATTCTAAAGAAGGTTTCTGCTCAGCTCTTGGATAATTGAAGCCATGAGGAGGTTGCAAAATGTTCTCCATATCAGCATATGAAAAATTTGGATGATAATAATTAGGCATATGACTGCCTCTATAGTTGTTGAAGTTCCAATTGTTCACATATTGTACTTGTTCAAATCCTGCTCCTCTGTTGGGTAAAACCATTCCATTAGTAGAAGTTGCTTCAATAGACGATTGGCCCATTTGATTTGTCAATACTGCTAGATGAGTCGTGAGGGACGATACTTGAGCTATCAGTGCACCAACAAGATCTGCCATTACTTCTTTTCAAACTCACCTCGTACAAGAAAAAAAAAACAAAAAAAATAATAAGAAATAAAAACAAAAATAAAACTTAAGACAAAAATAAAGGAAATAAAGAAAATAAAAATAAAATTCTAAATTAAAGCTAAGATTACTTGGTAGTAGTATCAATGTGAATTAAACAAACAATCCCCGGCAACGACGCCAAAAACTTGTTGTGATATTTTTATATCGTACCGCAAGTGTACGGTGTCAAGTTTTAGTATAAATAAGTGAAAGAGTGTCGAACCCACAGGGATTGCGTTAACTCGCATTAAGTACTACAATGATAATCCTAACTTTATTTAGACGATAAATAATAAAGATTTTTAATAAATAAATAAAATATAAAAATAATAAAATAGGAGGAACTAATACGATAAAGATTCTGGATCCTGATTTCACCTAGTTGTCGCCTATGTATTTGTTATGCCAATTAATCTTTGTTCAGTTATATTATTTATAAGTCAAGATTCCGCAAATATCCACTCCCTCTCTCGAGCATCAGTGAAAATATCATCAACTACAGACTTCGATATCTCTATAAAAATCCAATAGTTAACAACTCATTACGCTTTGTGATTCTATATTAACGATGTCAAAGGACTACAGATTCTCTCGAACTCTATAAAATCATAGGTTATATTCTCTAGATCTATTCAAAATCCCCTCTCTCGAGTGATAGATTCTAAACATTCATCATCTTCAATTGTGGCCAACAATCAAGAAGCATTAAACTCAAAAGAATATAAATAAATTAATAAAACTTCATAACAAAATTGATAAACACAATACAAGGTTCAAGCATCGATTACACCATTCTCCAGAATTAAGGAGTTAGTTCATGACAAAAGATAAAATCAATGATAAATAATTCATGAATCTAATGGAAATCATTAGAGTTCTAAGAAAAAAACAAGAAGATAAAACCCGAATTGAATCTCTTCCTCCTCGGATGTCACAGCCTTTGTCTCCTCTTGTCGCTCTTCAATCCTCTCCTTGGATCTCTAAAAATATTTGTTTCTGTGTTTTGTGCTCTGTATTAGCCTCCCCTCGAATGTTGGATGGAATGTTATATTTATAGTTGAGGCTGGGAGTCTTTGGGTCTCATTAGGATTATTGAAAACCCTAAAATCACTTTCCTGGAGCGTATCTGATTCTTCGTAGCTGATCTAACTGGCGCCATGGCGCCCAAATCTCGGCATTTTATATGGCTTGTGGGCGCCATGGCGCCTTTGTTCTTTAAGTTACCCTTGTGGCGCCATGGCGCCCTTTTACTTGTAATTGGGTGGCGCCATGGCGCCACTCACTTGTGATTGATGGGCGCCATGGCGCCCATCCCTCTGGAAATTGTGTGGGATGGTGGCGCCTATACTCCTGTACTCATTCTATCTTCCCAAAAGTTCCAAAATACTTGTAAATATTCTAGGATCCATGTATTAATGCTCCTACAAATAAAACACAAAATAACTATAAATGACATTTAGATATCTCGAAATATAACAAAACAATAAGCTAAAAATGTCGTAATAAGTGGGTATAAACCACACTTATCAGTGGTGCATCCTATGCAGAAACAATGAAGAGAGAGTAGATCATTTATTTATTCATTGTCCTTTCCTTTCTCAGTTATGATTTAAACTTTTTTGGGAAGTTGGAATTAACTGGGTATCATCTGAATATTGTTCTGATCTTCTAATGCATTTTCTTTACTCGTTTAAGGGGAATAAGAGAGCAAAGACTTTGTGAAAATGTGGTAACATGGCTGTTTTCTGGGTTATTTGGTCAGAAAGAAAAAACTAAATCAGAAGGAAAATTCCTATAAGTTCTCAAAGCTTATAAAACATTTCATTCTACAATTACATCCTTATTTTTTGGTCGTCATGCATACCTAGGTCTATTTATGGAGCACAATATATTTTGTCAGAAAGCCTTGTTAAAATGACCAATTTAGCAAAACAGAAATTCTGTAAAATAAAATGTGCAATAGATGTAAACACATCAATATAATGAAGCAGAGACACATATCTGGAGTTACCTTTTTCGAAACTCACACATCCGACCTATTGCAAGTGATGAACCGCATCAACATAATCGCTAGTAGTATCTGCCGAACTTGAGAAGGGGAAAAAAGGTACAATATCAGAGGAGCATCCAATTCGGATTCACCCTCCCCCAATTCATGATATCAATTTGACAAGAAAATCTCTTAACTTCAAATTTAAACTAATTCCTGATGACAGATGAGGAATGGACAGTTCACCTTTTAACAAAATCAGCAATTACTGTTACAGGGGACATGCAAAATCTCAGTTTTTCTTTTTCTAGGTATGCCAGAAAAATAAAATAATTGAATTATCCAGTCCCAATGCACGAAAAATACCAAAGAATTTGCAGATTAATAATTTTGGGACCAATTAAAACCTTGGACTAACATTTGCATATAAATAAACTTCAGGAGAAGAACATGAAAGAGGATACTAAATAGAAAGCGAAACCAATTCTAAAGTAAAAAATTTGTAAAATAAAATTAGAGGATACTTCATTGTTTTTCCCTACAAATTAGGGTTCGAATGTCTACATCTACAGAAAGAAACAAAGCATCACTATGATGAGTTAGAAATTAAAGGCAAATATACAAGAACTAAGCAAATGGAGTCTCTTTTTATACATCAGATCCAGCATTGGTATTCAGCAACTGGTAGAGCTTGGCATGTCTGCTGATTCTGCCTTGCATGTTTGACGGTTGTGACCTAGACTGCCGCACTTCCCACATTTACGTACCATTTTACCCTCCCTTTGCAACAGTTTTCTTTTCTTTGTAGAACGCTCATTTGTATGATGCTTGGCTGGTGGTAAAACTATATGGTTTATGACTTCATCTGAAACATTCCATTCTTCCTGCGCTCCAACGGGGTAAATAGGCTCTGCATATGCAGCCACCAAAGCCTCAGAACTGTAGAAGGATGAACATAAAGTGTAACAGGAAATGTTATGAAATCTGCAAACGGCAAGGGCATGCTCGCATGGTAGCTGTTCAAGTTGAAATTCTTGACAACTGCATGTTCTGTCATGCAAGTTAACTTTGTCTCCCACAAATCCATCTTTGACAATAAATTCGTGCGGGTCAGACTCCAAGACCTGATATGAAAGAGATTTATCGTGCCTTTGTTCGAGTTCAACTTCAGCCCAATTTGTCATCTGACTATTCATATTCATAGCTTCATTCCGACGTTCCCAAAACAACAATTGTAGCAACTCCCTGATATAATCCACTAGTTTTGTGATGGGAAGCTCTCTGGCATCCTTGACAATAGCATTCATGCACTCAGCTGTATTAACAGTCATAATACTGTACCGTCTCCCATCAAAATAAGCGCGTGCCCAATTTTCAAATCCAATCTCTACAAGATACTGATCGGCTCTTTGATCGACTTTGCGAATTTCAGCCATGAAATCATTGAACTCTGAGCGACAATACAAGGAAGCTGCTTTAAAGAAAAGTTCATGCACATTGACATCTTTAAATGTGGCCTTAAGTTTCTGCCCGATGTTATATACACATGCACCGTGATTTGCACTCGGGAAGACATTTGTGATTCCTTTCCTTATGCTTACATTGTCATCAGATAAATATACAAGATCATGAACATCACCCATTAAATCTCGAAGCTTAGTCAAAAACCAATCCCAAGATGCATCATTTTCAGAGTCACCAATACCAAATGCCAATGGATATGTTTGATTATTTCCATCTTTGCAAGTGGCAATAAACATGATTCCTTGGTATTTACCTTTGAGGAATGCCTTATCCACAGCAATTACTGGTCTGATTGAAGACCTAAACCCATGGATTGAACTACCAAGAGCCATAAAGAAATACTTGAAGTGGTTTTCTGAATCAGTCTCTATATGTGTAATGGTTCCAGGATTTTTCTTTTCAAGCATTTCACAATATGCTGGAAGTAAAGAGAAGGATTCCTCGAGTGAACCCTTTACAGACTGAAGTGCATGTTCTCTCGCCCTCCAAGCCTTGTCATAACTTATGTTAACACCAAATTGCTTCAGGATATCTTCCCTTATGTTGCCAGGTTTGTATGACAGCGCAACACCATCACATTTAGACTGAATACACTTGCTAATTAACTTTGAACTTGCTTGTCGATGATTTCGTTGACTAATATCCAGAGAGCAATTGTGTACAGGATAATACTTCCTTACCTGGAAAAATTCAGAATTTTTCAACTTTGCAGCACGCAGACGCCATTTGCAATCTTTAGCAATGCATTTGAGAACCAAAATGTCCTTTGAGGAACGTGTCACTCTATACTCAAAGTTTTTCTGCAAAGCCAGCAAGCCGATTTTTATTTGCAACTCTTCCTTGTCTTTGAATAATGCTTTGACGTACACACCATCATTGTGACCACTGTGACTAACAACGTCATCCTTGACTTTAACAGTAGTTTGAACAGCATTAGGATCTACAATAATTTTCTTGCTGCTTGCCAACAAACTAACCCTGGGAAGTCGGTCCTTAGAGGGTGTTGGGCGACTACTTTGAGAGGAAACACTTGGTGGTGATTTGTTGGCTTGTGTGTGCTGCATATCAGGAACTTCATCATGGGGCACGTCAACCTCATTTGGGAAATTGTTAGGACTAAGACCCTCCATGTCCACAATAGATAATGGTTCTACATGATAACAAAATGCAGGCGTCTCTTCTCTAGGACCAACACCAGGTTGATCATCCTCCGGTTTCAGTACCCCATCAACACAGTCTTTCTCTGGCCTGTACCCAGACATAGATTCAGTAGTAACATAGAGTGGAGTTCTTGCCACGAGATTTTCAGCCATAAAAAATCGCACATCTTCATCGCCTGTTATTTCCGTCGGTGGCAACGGTTCTGGTGAGTTCCATGCGAACTTCATGGTGATTTTGGAATCTGATAAATTCATATTGATAGTTCGGGCCACAGTTTTCAACAATTCTGTATAACTGGTTGAAGGGGGCAGCATAACTCCTTTACTTTCACGGCCGTTGAACTTATATTTACTGTCCATGTCAACCCATTCCCCATCAAACACAACTGGAAAACGAACCAGATCCATTACGCTAAGACAAGTACAAGAAATACATTTAGCTTCTTGCAAATTCAGTTAAAGCAAATAAAATGCCCACATATCAATATCACCACCACTACTTTAAGCTCCGTTCCCTGATATACTATAACAAAACATAGAAACAATAACACTATACTCACAAAGTTGGTGTGGCAACTACCACAATAACTGTTTTATAATTTGTTAACCTATTATTATTGTATAATTAAATAGCACCTATGAATGAGTACCCACTTTTGCTAACATCAGTTGAAATTCGGGGTGGACAACCGAACCGAACCAAACCAAAAACCAATCGGTTCAAGAGATACCGAATCGATCGGAACCGAACGGACCATACCGAACCGAACCTATTTAGTTCGGTTCGGTTTTAATATTTGGGTTCGGTTTTGATTTGGTTCAATTCAAAACCGAACCGGATTTTTTAGAAGAATCAACCGCCAAACCGATCGGTTCGGTTCACGATTTCACAAACCGATCGGTTCAGGGGTACGGTTCACGATTCCAACCGAACCGAATCCGAATCAAACCGATCGATTTAATGCAAACATAACCGAACATAAACCGAAAAACCGAACCAAACAATTTGCCCACCCTTACAAACAATATCAGTACAAATTTTGTATCTCATCTTTGTATGTCTAGCATTACTCACTTAAAACAGAGACGTCTTTGCATTTTCCAAAATCTTTCACATACATAGATGCACGTTTACTATTGAATCAATTCTCATACAAAAAAAAAAAAAAAAAAAAAAAAAAACAAAAAAAAAAAAAACAAAACTCATCACAAGCATTTCAGCAAGCACTTTGCATACAACACGACATGCTCTAAACCCATTAGAAAAATCATTAATTCTACAAAAGCCCATGAACGCACGAAGATATTAGAAGCTAACGATATTTGATAAAACGAAAATGGAACATTAAACAGTGGAATGAATACATACCAGAGAGTTGTAGCAGGGTTCTACTCTTGTGTGTGTTTTTCCCCCTGTGAAGCCTTTGTTCAATTTAAAAATTAGAAAGAAACTGTGCGAGTAAGCCAGTAGATTGGGTGTTTTGGATTTTTTTTCCGAGGTGTTTTTGGGCGTTTCAGTAACTCAAATTGTAATTCAATGGCAGTTTCGTACTTATGTCATAAGCTGGTTTTATTTTCTGTAGTGTTCTCATAACTGAATTAGTGATCTAAAATTCAATAGGATATTAGTTTGATCCGATGAATCATTTTAAAAGATGGACTCACGTAATAACTAATTTTATTTAATTAAAAATTATAAAAAATATTAAATTTTAGTTTTTGATTTTAAAATTTTAAAAAAATTAACCGCTCCGATCTGTTTCACTGATTTTGACCAATTTTTAATATTTAATCGGACTAGACTAATTATCGATTCCTAATTCGATCGGTTGAACAGATCGACCCGGTCCTATTTCTAAAACATTGATTTTACGGAAAAATTGTCACTTATGTACTTTGTCATAAGTTGGTTAGTTTTTGGAGAGCTCGTCACTTTCTATTGTATTGTTTTCCATAACCGAAATCGGATGAAATCAGACCGATTTTTTGGGTTTGGAATTGGAATCAGTTCTTTTAGGATCGATTCCAGTTCCAAAATTGAAGAACCAAATTTAAATGATCTGGTTCCGATTCTATAGTGGTCAAAATCGGAACCAGAACATTTAACCAGTTTCTAAAACAGAATGTAGAACCGGTTCTGGAACCAAATTAAAACCGAATTAATACCTAATTTAATACCCGATTTAATACCCAAATTAAAAAATTTTGTCGTTTTAATTTCTCAGTAGATAAATCAACTTTAGCTAGCTTTTCTCCCCATCTTTCTCGGCTCGCCACACTCTCTCACTCATCATTCTCAGTGGCTCCCCTCTCTCTCTCGTCGCAACGTCCCCTCTCAGTCTCTCTCTCATCGCATCATCCCCCCTCTCTCTCGTCGTAGTGTCTACTCATTCGAAGCGTCCCTTAGTATATTTTAGCAATTTTAATTTTGATTTAGAGATTAATCATTATTTTATTGATTAATGACCCATCGTCATTGTGGTTATGAAAGACCCTGAGAAATGGTTATGTTTTATTCCGATTTAGAGATTAATCATTGTTTTATTGTCATGATATGTTTATCATTTTCTTTTTTAGTGTCATGATATGTTTACCATTATTATATGCGCTATTAACTAGTATGTTCTTGAGCATGTTTTTAAATACATCAATTATGAGCGTGTTTGCTGTGTTGTTGCTGTTTTTGCTGCTAGAATGGAGTGCTGTAAGCTGCTGTTTTTGCTGCTGGAATGGAGTATTGTGTGCCTGTGTGTTGCTGTTTTTTTTTTTTTTTTGTTGGAATGAAATATTTTTTTTTATTATTTATATAATATTTGTGAATTTGTGCTTCTGATGTGCAGCTTCAATCTGGCTTATTTTCGTTCTTGGTATTATTTTTGAATGCTTCATTTGACATTTATCACATTTGCTAACAGTTGCAGATGTTTATTTTTTTCGCAGCTATCAAAGATGGATGCTAATGATGGCAGTCACGCTACTTCGAAGTTATCTCGAGTTCGCAAAAATGTGTCCAATATGTGGGATCATTAAGAGTGTTTGACTAATCCAGATATTGGGATATATGAACATACAAAATACAATTATTGCGGAAAGATTTTATCATACAAAGTGACATAAGGTACTTCTTCGATGAAAAAACATCTTAAAAGATGCACTTGTTATCTTCACAATGTATATAAGAATGCAAAAACAACTTTCAAGTAAGCCGTAGAGTAACAATGAACCTAATACTTTTACAACATTGAAATATATTTGTAGGATTATGCTTGCTAGGTGCATTGTAGTTTTATGCTGCTACTGCCAGTTGCTGTTGATATTGCCTGCTGGAATGTGTTGCTGCTGCCTGCTATTTGCTACTGCTGTTTGTTGTTGTTGCCTATTGGAATGTGATGTTGTTGTATGCTCATTGCTGTTGGGAATGAAATGTGTTGCTGGAATCTATAAGAATATTATGTATTGAGTCAAAAATATTATGCAATATGCAGTTTTATTTATTGTTTTATTTATGTATGGGCAATTGCCAAGAATATTATGTAATATTCAAATGTGAGAAATAATTACATTTTCAAAGTTTGACAATAATATATAAATAGGATAAATCAGAATCAGACCGGAATAGAATTGAAACCGATTAATAGGGTACCATATTTAATATGGTAGGTTCCGGTTCCACTTAATTAGAAATCGATTTTTTCTGGGTAGGTTTTGGTTCCACGCGGAATCGGAACCGAAACAAGTTTTGCTCACCCCTATATATCACTTACTCTTTAATGCTTTTGTAATGCTTTATTTTCCGTTTCAGTTAAAAAGAAGTAAGATTCTTTTATAATTTTACCCTTAAATACTAATATACATGAAAATTGATGTAATTTATTATCAATAAATCTGTGATAAAATAAATAATACGAATGATTGAGACTAAAAAGTGCATATTTATTAAGAGAATAATATATCATTTTACACTTGTGGTTTCATTAATCCCCATAATTTAGCACAATTATTAAATAATAATTATATTTATGTTAATTGTGATTTTTATCTTTTATGTAGGTGAAATAATACTTTGGATGCATATCTAGAAAAATGGATTTGACATTTAGATTTTGGAGGCCGGAAATTTAATAGGGCGTGTTCTAACAGTGTATAACCTTGGAAATTTCAACCCTGCACAATGTTCGTATTGTGGCCATAACGTTTTACTCCGATATTGGATTGAAGTGATTCTAGTTCCGGATGAAAGAAGACTCAAAGATCTATAACTTTACTGCTGAAAATATTTTTGAATTCTGAAGTTTTCACGGCCGAAATTGATGAAGAAACCAAAATGTGTTATATGTAAAAGACATTGTCAAATCAAAAATAAAATAATAAAAAAATAAAATGTCAATTTCTCCACCAAACATGCAAGGGAGGAAATGGTGGAGTGTTTGGTAGAGAAATTAGTGGAAACCTTTTCTTTGCCTATAAATTGAAGTGTTGTGAATTCATTTTCTTCATACTTTCTTTGATTTCTTATAAGGAATTGAAGATTGTATATTGTGTGTTTAATTTCTTGTAATGTCTTTTAATTTTAGTAATAAAATTATGTATGCTTTTAATTTTAGTATGAGTAGCTAATTACTTTCCGCTGGAGGAATGGATGAAACTTATATTATTTAAAGTTTAAATTAATCTAACTTATATTATAATATATAAATAGTGATGAATAATAATTAATTGAGATCTGGACTAATGAATTACAAACTGTTTTACCACCTATATGGCTAGTTTTATACGATTTCGGCATAATTTAGTACCTAACTGGACTTGTTATAAACGAACGGTATCACTACCTTTCTGGCTAATTTTATGTTTTTGGCATACTTAGTACCTTGGCAGGACTAGTTATCGACAGAAATGACTACCGCCTTTATGGCCGGTTTTATATGTTTTGGCATAGTTAATTCTGGAAGTAAATTAATAGGGTTATAATCATCATTTATATATTATAAAAATTGAGATTTCTAAATATAAAATATTAAAAGTGGATCTCATAACCCCAATATTTTATTTTATTGTTGTCATTTAATTCAAATTCTCCAAACAACTTTAAACAAATCAATCTTTTTCCTTTCGTTTTAATTATTATTTTATCATACTAAAAATCTATTTTCTATGAATCGACCCCGAACTTATCGGGTTATTTTGTTACTTCGACACTCTTATACTTGAGAGTAAAGAACCACTTTTTGAGCGTATCAAGTTTTTGGCACCGTTGCCGAATACAATTTAGTAGATATAATAATTTTTCTTTTTCTTTATTTTATTTTCATTTTTTATTTTATTTTTTTTTCTTTTGTAGTTTATTTTTTATCTTGTCATTTATTTCATTTTTGTAAATATTGTATTTATTTTTATTTAGGTTACATGAGACACTGGTCTTGATCATCAAACGGAAGATTAAACAGAGATTCTCCATCACTTTCATCCACAATCAGAATGGCCAATCCACCTGCCCGAATTGAAAATCCAGTAGATCAGAAAGAAAACGAGTCTCAGCATGGCGATCATAATCATCCAAGGACACTCAGAGAATTCATGAATCCTACCAGGACGGGATCACCATCTTGCATTGCTTTCCCCCAGATGCATCACGTTTCAATTTCAAATCAGGTATCATCCAACTTTTACCCATATTCAACGGCCTAGAATCAGAAAATATTTACCAGCACTTGAGGGAATTCGAAGAGGTATGTAATATTTACACAGATCAAAATTACAGCATAAACATAATTCGACTTAAGTTTTTCCCTTTTTCTTTAAAAGATAAAGCTAAAATTTGGTTGCAAAACCTTAGGCCAGGATTCATCAGAACATAAGATGATTTGCAAGAACAGTTTCTAAAAAAGTTATTTTCCACTCACAGGACAAATTCATTTAAGAGGAGAATCATAATTTTCACACAAGAGTCGGGGGAAACACTTTACTAATGTTGGGAGAGATTTAATGAGATGTTGAATGTTTTTCCACATCATCGATTTGAAATATGGAGGCTGGTCACCTATTTCTACGAGAGGTTAACACCCCAAGGTAGACAAGTAGTGGAAATGATGTGTAATGGTGAGTTTAGGGACAAAAATCCCGAAGATGCACTAGATTACCTAGAACACATAAAAAAGAATGCACAACATTGGGACACAGTTGGCACCTATGAGTCATTTGTAAAACCACAACCATCTGGTAGAGGTATATATAACCTTAACTAGCTAAGAAAGTTGAGGCACTAGAAATAAAGAATAATGATCATGTTAAATCAGTTCAAGAAGTCATGTATCATATCTATAATTCAAATGAACATGTCACACAAGTTTTCCCAACTTTTCCAGCCCTGCAAGAATGTCTTCATGACCAAGTCAGTTCCATAAACACTTTCAATAGACCAAATCCAAACCCATACTCCCAAACCTACAATTCTGGTTGGAGAAATCATCCAAACTTCAATTGGAGGAATGATAACCAAGCACAACCATCGCAACAACCTCCCCAGGTACACCATAATTTTCAAAACTCCCAGAATTATGCACTATATGTCCCACCACCTAGGAAAACCCTTGAGGATATCTTTCATGCATTCATTGAGAAACAGGAAGCCATTAATAACCAACATGTGCAAACATTGATTGATCTGAAAGATACTTTTTCCAAAATCACATATGCATTAACCATTCATGAGAAAAGTAATTTTCTTGCACAACCACAGTCAAATCCCACGAGTCTTCAAAACTCTCACGAGGGTAGTTTCGATAGTCAACACATTGATTAAGTCAAATCTGTTAGTACTCTTCGCAATGGTAAGGTCATCCACAAACCTAATTTTGAACCTCAGGAAATTGAAAATAAATCAGATTTAGAGGGTAAGGAAAATGTTAATGAACCAGTACCTAATTTTTAAGTGATTCCAGTTCCAGATGAAAGACGACTCAAAGATCTACAACTTTACTGCTGAAAATATTTTCAAATTCTAAAGTTTTCAAGACCGAAATTGATAAAGAAGTCAAAGTGTGTTATATGTAAAAGTCATTGTCAAATCAGAAATAAAATAATAAAAAAAATAAAATATCAATTTCTCCACCAAACATGCTTGCATTATTGGTGGAGGATTTGGTGGAGGAA
Organism: Zanthoxylum bungeanum; assembly: GCA_019454045.1. Taxonomy (NCBI): domain Eukaryota; kingdom Viridiplantae; phylum Streptophyta; class Magnoliopsida; order Sapindales; family Rutaceae; genus Zanthoxylum; species Zanthoxylum bungeanum. The sequence continues at coordinate 27,934 of SKCR01039814.1, forward strand.
ATGATGGAGTGTTTGGTGGAGAAATTGATGGAAGCCTTTTCTTTGCCTATAAATAGAAGAGTTCTGAATTCATTTTCTTCATACTTTCTTTGATTTCTCGTAAGGAATTGAAGATTGTATCTTGTGTGTTTAATTTCTTGTAATTTCTTTTAATTTTAGTAATATAATTATGTATGTTTTTAATTACAATATGAATAGCTAATTACTTTCCCCTGGGGGAATGAGTGAAATTTTTATTATTTAAAGTTTAGATTAATCTCACTTATATTATAATATATAAATATTAACGAATAATAATTAATTGAGATCTGGACTAATTATTGACAAACTGTTCTACCGCCTATATGACTGGTTTTATACGATTTCGGCATAATTTAGTACCTAACTGGACTTGTTATAGACGAACTGTATCACCGCTTTTATGGCTGGTTTTGTGTTTTTGGCAAATTTAGTACCTTGGCAGGACTAATTATCGACAGAAATGACTACCACCTTTATGGTCGGTTTTATATGTTTTGGCACTGTTATTTTTGGAAGTAAGTTAATTGGGTTATAATGATAATTTATATATTATAAGAAGTGAGATTTCTAAATATAAAATATTAAAAATGGATCCCATAACCTCAACATTTTATTTTATTGTTGTCATTTAATTCAAATTCTCTAAACGAATTCAAACAAATCAATCTTTTTCCTTTCGCTTTAATTATTATTTTATCATACTAAAAATCTATTCCCTGTGGATCGATCCCGGACTTACCGGATTATTTTATTACTTCGATACTTTTATACTTTGGAGTAAAGAACCACTTTTTGAGCTTGTCAACGAATGTCATACCTCTCTTTAGGTAGGGTCGAGTTGACACAGAGACGGGTGTGACATTTTATGGTGTCAGAGCCTTAGGTTCATAAACTCTGTAGACTTTTGATTTACATGATTGGTTATTCTATGTCTATTAGCAGTTGATATCTTTCATGTATTTTCAGATGCCTCCGCGTTGCAGAGTTCGAGGCACAGGTCGAGTCCGTTTGTGTAGGATAACAGATGTTGGCCAACCTTCTAGGGGACCTCCAGTTGATGATGAGGTTAATTCTTATGTCGGGGAACACTTTGAAGGGAACCCTATACCTGTTGAGGTAGATGACTCGCATGCCTCAGTTCTCAAAGATAGTACCCCGGTCCGTTATCCTCCTAGCGATGATATTCCTCCAGCTCATGCAGCACCTCAGAGGAATATCCCAATGCCTCCGCAATATCCTCCTCCACCTCCTCTAGTATACCAAGTGACACGGAACTCACTTGGATGATTAGGCTAAACAAACCTCTCGCAATGGATAGAACCCAAAGAACCGCAAATTTGATTTGTAGGAACAAAATCCTTCCAAGGCCACAAAGAAAACCCACAAAGAACTTGTCTTTGAGAATCCTTAAGATGATTCATTGCAGTGTTCTGTTAGCTCGGAGACGCCACTAAGGTTGCCATGCCTTAGATAAGTCGATTGCATGAAATCAGGGGAATTCCTCCCTTAAGCAATTTTGGCCATAGCCAACCTTTCAAGATGAAGCAAATTCGAAAATAGGTGATTACCTTTCCATTAAGAAGATAAAAGTTTATAAAGTACAAAGAAAGACGTAAAATGACCAAAATATCCTTAATACTAACTAATGGCTACTTAAAGACTATGTCCTTAATAGTAATTTAACAACCTAGACAATTTACCATAAAAGTCTAAAGTAATAAAGACTTAATCAAAATATTTGCCAAAAAAATCAATAAAGGAAAAACAATAGCATCACAAAAATCCAACAAAGGTGGCAAGTTTTTCAAAGCCGTAGCCAAATTGTTTCCTTGACATAAAATCCCCAAAAAATCGTGGCCTTTATGTATTTAGACTCAATGATATGTTTTGAAGCCTAATAAGTCTTGTCTTGGCTGAATATTTGGTGTTGGGCTTAATTCGGCTTGATTCTTCAAAAGGTACTTGACTTTCGAATTGCTGGTGCGTCAATCTGGTATGACTTGGGTCAAGTGAAATAGCTTTGGACCCACTCCATAGAAGCCCTCATGTGTTGCCATTATGCCTTGGATTTGTCTGTCATACTCGACCATGGCTTTCTGTGCTAGCCCCGCCATTGCTTCTCTGATCTTCTTAACTCTCTAGCGTGTGATTGGCCCTGTTGGTACTTGCAAAGGCTCTACCATATTACTGATCGTGACATTTAATGTTCCTTGAGTGGCTGGATTCGTGTCGTTCCTTCCCTCTTGAAAAAGATTCGACCTCGAATCTGTACCTGCATAAAAAAGATTTAAGTTAGAAACATGTATCATACATATTTTACTCACCTTGTAAATCCAGCTTGTACGCATTGTCGTTAATCCGTTCCATGACTTGAAATAGACCATCCCCTCTCGGTTGTAGCTTGGATTTTCACTGTTCAGGAAATCTCTCCTTGTGCATGTGTACCCAAACCCAATCACCAGACTGAAATACCACACACTTTCTTCCCTTATATGCATGAGAAACATACTGTTTATTCTTTCATTGTATGTGCTCTCTTGCTTTCTCATGTTTGTGTTTCACCAAATCAGCTTTCCTTTTTCCATCTAACCCTGCATGCTCATCAACAGGCAATGGTAGCAAATCTAATGGAGTTAGTGGCTGAAAACCACAAATAATTTCAAATGGTGAATAAGATGTAGAAGAATGAATGCTACGGTTATATGCAAACTCAATAAAATGAAAACAATCTTCCCAAGTTTTTAAGTTCTTAGTGATAATAGTAGCAATAACTAAGTCAAAGTCATATTAACCACTTCGGTCTGCCTATCAATTTGGGGGTGGCAAGTAGTAGAATATAAAAGTTTAGTTCCTAAATTACCCTATAAAACTTTCCAAAAGTGACTAAGGAATTTAACATCACGATCTGAAACTATACTCCGTGGAATTCCATGGAGCTGTACTACTTCTTTAAAGAATAAGTCTGCAATGTTAGTGGCATCATCAGTCTTATGACACGCTATAAAGTGTGCCATCTTACTGAACCTATCAACCACTACAAAGATGGAATCTCTCTACCTTGCTTAGTCCTACGTAAGCCCAATATAAAGTCTATTGATACATCTACTCACTCACTAGGTACATGTAATGGTGTGTACAACCCATGAGGCATAACCTTAGATTTAACCTTTTTACAAATTAAGCATTTATCACACAAACGCTCAATATCTCTCCGTATTTTAGGCCAATAGAAATGTTCGCTCAATACCCCTAAGGTCTTAGTAATGCCAAAGTGCCCCATTAAACCTCCCCTATGCACTTCCCTGACTAACAACTCACGTATACTACAAAAAGGAATGCATAATCTATTTTCCTTAAACAGAAACCCATCATGTTGGTAGAATTTATTAAAGATAGACTTTTCACATGCAACATAGATAATATTAACGTCAGTATCACTTGCATAAAGTTCTTTAATAAATTCAAACCGAAGCATTATTGCACTCAATGAAATAAGCAAAGCATACCTTCGCAATAATTCATCGACAATAATGTTTTCCTTACCTTGTTTGTAGCAGATTACATATGGAAATGTCTCAACAAACTTTAACCATCGTGCGTGTCGTTTGTTCAGCTTACCTTGGCCCTTTAAATGCATCAATGATTCATGATCTGTATGGATCACAAACTCTCGAGGCCACAAATAATGCTGCCAAGTCTCAATGGATCTCACTAACGCATACAACTCCTTGTCATATGTGGTTTTACCTCAAAACTGCTCCATTCAGCTTCTCAGTAAAGTAAGCTATTGGCCGTTTTTCTTGCATAAGACCCACTCCAATGCCTATCCCGAATGCGTCACAGTCAATCTCAAATGTCTTCTCAAAGTTGGGTAGCGCCAAAACTGGTGCACTACACAACTTCATTTTAAGATCCTGGAATTCATGCTCATGTTCTTCTCCCATTTGAAGCCAACAGTTTTCTTCACTACTTCAGTCAATGGTGCTGCAATACTATTGAAGTCTCTAACAAACCTGCGGTAGAAGCTTGCTAATCCATGGAAGCTTCTGACTTCTGTCACAGTTGTCGGTGTAGGCCAATCCTGAATTACCTTTACCTTCTCTACATCAACTTCGATGCCATCTGCACTTACAACAAAACCAAGGACAATAATCCTATCAATACAAAAAGTGCACTTACCAAAGTTAGCATACAGTTTTTCCTACCTCAACACTTCAAGAACATGCTCCAAATGTGTAACATGTTTATCTAATATTTTACTGTAAACTAAGATGTCATTGTTTGGTTTCTAATATAGGTCCCAAGAATCATGAAATCAAGCAAGAAAAACGCATGAATACATCAAAGGAATAAGGCGGAAACATTACTCACATAGATCGGTTTTGTTGCGAAGAAGAACAAGACCATTTTCCTCCTTGTTGAAGGTCGGTTTGGCCTCCTTGAACAGCAGAGACTGCTCGGTTTTGGGCTGTGGTGACTCCTCCAAAATCGGCCATTGAAGACCTCTATTGAAGCTCCAAGCTTCAAGCTCCAAAAATGGATTCCAAGCTCATAAATTCGTTTCCCTATCACCTATGTATAACCCAAGGTGTGTGCTAGCACTCTTCATCTTCCTTGCTTCCCTTTAAATTCGGTCCAACCAGAAACTTTTGAAGCAAATCGGCTTGAAGCCGTGAAGGAGAGGGAGAAGAAAAAGAGAGGGAAAAGAGAGGGAGAGGAGAAAAACGTGAAGTGAGGAGAGAGAGAGATTATTGAAAAAGAAAAAGTGAAAAATGCTTTTATACTTTCCAAAATAATAAAGCCATATACCACTTTTTCAATTTTCAAAAAATTTAAAAGCAAAAGCATTAATGCTTTTCAACTACTACATCAATCACTCAAATCAAGTGACAACTTGTCACATCACTCAAAGTGACATTTGATTTGACGCTTGATGTGACTTGCGATTTGATGCTCGATTTGACTTGCGTGCCGTACTCGAATTCAAATGCAAATGCGCTCGCAAATAATCACGGGCTCGGGTTCGCTAATTCCAAATTAATGAATTTTCCGTTGCGTCGTAATTAAATGATTACGCCTAGCGAAATCACTATTCACGTCGCTAACGAATTAATTCTAAATTAATTCGTTCGCCCGAATTAAAATCTAATTTAATTCCGCGTCGAAATCCAGTTTCTAATAATATATCAAATATATTATTTTATCGATTAATTCCAAATTAATCGTTCTATCTCTTTAATTAATATTTTATCCCAGATAAAATATCTCCGTGATTAATCCCAGATTAATTTTCTCTCTCTTCTAATTAATCCCAGATTAATTAAGTGCGAGTATACATCATCGGTGAATCTTCGGGAAGCGACCCATGAGATCTCCGGATATGTTGGCAGTAAATACGGTCGTCGGACTATCCGAACACGTAAGTACCTCGTACTACGTTTATACCGATTTACAAGACAAGGTTGGCTTCTAGCAAAGCGCCATGCCTACCCAATTCTCCAGAAATATTCTTACAGGATTATATAGATCTGTATCAAGCGTAGTATACCGTAGTATTGCGTATATCAGCCCAGTATCGGATAGTCACGTGCTAGGGCTGGGGCTGGATAAATGTCTACCCCGTCCGAAGCACATGTCGGATGTCTGGTAACTAGTCTCTATAATCGGATATACATGACCTTGTCATAATATCCTGATGGCCGGCCAGCACTTAAGAGCACTAATACCGTATCCTGCGTGACATCATCTCCACTATGACTGGAGTGATACTTCCGTCTTGACATCACACCCAATACACTACGACTCTCTGATAAACCCAGAAGTGGTGTACTCAGAACCGGTTAAAGCCCTGTACCACCAAGACCAAAGTCTACCGATTATCGCAAGTATTAGCGATGTAAGTCTCAGGTTAAGACTATACACACCTACCTTGATTTCGGCCTCCCATAGACACATAGTCATAATACCAATGGGATTCCGAGGGGTCTATCCAGAGCGAAGCTGTTTCCCGTACCATCGGTGAAACACAACCTCCTACTGCACTTGCATAAGTATCCTATACTTAAATATATGAGAACTATGCCATTGTGCCCTCACAACGCGCACAAGTGCAATACTAGCCTATTCCGCATTATCGATGTCCTGTCTCGATAATACTACGACTAGGGATATTTAATGATTAATCCTTCGTGGACTGATACTGTCTCATATCATTCTCAATCGAGGAACTAATCATATGGACCTCTCTTCATTTATACATCTAAGGTGATCTAATCACAAATGATGAGAGTACAATCTCCTTTGTCACATAGTTAATTTGTACAACAACACCATGATCTGTACAAATAGTGACGCTATGGGTCATAATTGTCCAACAATCTCCCACTTGGCCTATAGCCAGTCACTCGAGTGTCTAACACCCGAACTATGAACGGTTGGCTCAAACTGCTAAGAAAAGCTTTCGTCAGCGGATTTGCATGATTATCATCTTGATGCGATTTATTCGATCATCACATCGCCACGATGTATGATCCGAACGAATCAGACGAATATCTAAGTATGTCTCTGGATCGTTGATGAGACCATTAATTCTTTAGCCTGTGCTGACGCCTAGCTCAGCTGCTAACAGAACTATATCTAATCTAATTAGATTTGTATCGACCCAAATGACTTCAATGTTGCTTTAGCTGCAACAACAACCCGCATTTGTTGTTTATTCGGTAACAATATCTTGCTTGGAAGATTTCCAGCTCACTGTACCGTTATTCAAACTGTATAGTACCGTTTGTGACTTTTAGTCGTCTTTATCGGTTATATGAAACTTGCTACAGTGACCCCAGTCACTTTAAGTTCTCCTTCTCCATAGACTAAGACAACATCCTTAGTTCTCTAAGATACTAACGGATGTTCTTAATATTAATCCAGTGACTATCACTCGGATTGGCCTGTTTGTGAATCCATATGCTCAAAGCGTATGATACACCAGGTCTTGTACATTTTTCAATGTACGTTTTCTAGGAGAGTATTTCGAAAGCCAAGCTTTCGCCGATATTTATTTTATGGGAATATCATTTCCAAGAAATGACGTATTATCATTATTTTATAGGACAGCCACTGTCAGTGCGCTCCCACTAACCTCCTTATATACACAAGAATTATTTTCGTTTTGAATTAAATCATACACCATATGATTATATCAAAACGATAATTCCAAGAACCTAATGCTTGCTTCAATCCAATCATGGATCGAATAACCTGCATTATCCAAATGGATTTACCGTGGCAACAGGTAAAAGGTTGAATCGTAATCAACACAATGTTGATAACGATACCTTTCCGTTAAAAGCCTAGCTTTATACGCTGGTATGTTGCCATCCATGTATGTCTTCCTAGAAGACTTTTAAGTACCATTAGGCACAATGCCTTGTGGTACATCAACTAGTATCCAAACTGGTTGACATACATGGAATCCATTTCGGATTATATGGCACTTTGCCATAATTAGGGAGTTGATATCTTGTATCACTTCCTCATACGTAGTCAGTTGGTATTCCTCAATAAGATTCACATCTTTATGAGGTTAGATCAGAAACCCATACCCCAGGTTGTTTTCTGACTCTGTCCGACCTACGCGGTTCTTGTGTATTCGAAGATTAATGGTAATAGTCTCATCCTGGATGAACTATTCATGTTCCATTAAGATTTAGTGCCTTGAACAGTATTACTCCGATTTCCATCGAGTTATACTATCCTCCCACTTACCACTGCATATCGGTATTCCTCTCAGGAAAACCGTATGGTGAGTAACAATCTAATTGTTCTCTTGTGAGGTGTATAAGTACAATACTTATGGTATCCCTAGGATAACCTACATTTGGCACTTATCCTATTTGGGTTTTAGTTTGGTATCATCCAAACATATGCCTAGCATACCCAAATTATCAAGAATGAGAAACCCGGTTTCTATCCCGTTCATATCTAATATGATATCTGTCAAACAGATTATTATGGAACCTTATTCAAAATAAGTTCTTGCACTGTTTAAAGCTTATCCGTTGAAGGAAATGGTAGCTCAGAGCGACTCGTGATTAACCTTATCATGTCTAACAAAATTCGGTTAATCCGTTCGGACACACCGTCAAACTGACGTATTCCGGGAGGAGTCCTAATTTGAAAGAATACTATACTCTTTCATATATACAAGAAACTTATTGCTTAAGTATTTTCCATTACAGTCTTACCATGACGGTTTAATACTTTAGCCGATCTATTTGTATATTTCGTGTCGAAACTCTAAAAGTTTCCGATTTGTGTTTCAAAAGAAATACATAATCATACGCGATGCCACATCCGTACAGGTCACGAAATATTCATATCCACATCTAGCCTAGCTAGACATGGGCCCACTAACTTCACTATGAATTAGGGCTAACAGATCGGTGGCATTTACACTTTTACCAAGTAAATAGTGTTTTAGGCACTTTGCCCAAATAGACTAGATTCGTAGACTTTATTTGAAGGTATCCGCTCTTCAAAAGTGCGGATATACGATTCTTGTTTATCAGTGTCCCTGACAACTATGCCACAATTAAGTTTCTTAACTGATCAAATCATTTGAGCTATTTATTTGTCATGTTATATAATTGAGATATTATTTATATTCAAAATATAAATTCTGTTATTCACATCTAATGTGTTTATCTCAATATCATCTTTATATAATGAAACACTTTAGTGTTCTAGAATATAAAGGTACACCCGCAGCGGGTTATACGCGATATAGAGATAATGTTTCTAGTCAAACTAGCTACATTATAACAGTTTCTAAATTTAAGTACTAACCCGAAGGTAGTTCCTAAATTCAGATATCTACGGTTAAAACAGCGACTTTCGTCCCGTTTTCAATTCGCAGATAAATCTCAATTGAAGTCAGTATCCTGTTCAAAATAGATTCTGAACATCAATATATATATTTTATGTACCACACTAAGTATCTAAAATCCAATTTTAATACTAGCTGTGAACATAATTATGACAAACATAATGGATTAAGCACTTAAGTTATCATTACATGATCTTCCAAAGATTATGCTCTATTATTGCTTAACTCCAGGCTTAGCATAATACGTTATTTTATCAAATAAAATAAGTTATTATTTTTTCCAGGACCATCCTGAAATTTATTCCCAATTTGAAAATAAAATCGTTTAAATACATTTTCACCCAGGATTATGTCTTAAACACTAATCTTTCATTTTTATATCTCTGATTAATAGTCCAACTATTTAATCAACGATTTTGGTACTATTTATTATAATGATTATAATAGTCCAACTATATAATCAAATATAATCTAAATTAATTAACCTCAATTACATTGATTACTATAATCCAATTATAAAATCAACTGTAAACTGAAATTAATTAATTCAAATATATTGATTAATATAATCCAATTATATATAATCAAATATAATACAGTCCAACTGTTTATTAAAACAACAATTTAAATATTAGTCCAACTAACATTTAATCTAACGACGAAATAATTTGAATGAGCGCGTATGGCGAGTAATTGAACGAGTATTGCAAATTCAATTCTTGCCTCCCACTATTTTTCGGCGAGCCTCTAACCCTCTGTCGAGTACTCGGGAAACCGTGTTTCCTAGTGGGCTAGGATCCCGTTAAATATCACACAATCTTGACTTTGGCCAACAAATTGTATGATAATTAACTAGGTAGATCTCGAAGATCAATTGGATCCCATCCAATTCCTAGATCCAGTAGGCGGATATCCAAATCCTAAATATATCTTATATATGCCAATACATCCAATGTATTACCTAACCTTTTTCCTCTGAATCAACTAAGCCTTGGCTTTGGCACAACAAACCTAGTGATCCCAGTCAAGCGCGACCCATTGACCATGGAAAGCTTCGTAATCAATGTCGATGGACAAGAAGTGGTCTTGACTTTGGCCAACAAACCACAACTTGGACAAGACACCGATATGGAACAAAACTCTCGTGATTCAAACACATCTTCGACGGACAAAGGGCTTGACTTTGGCCAACAACCCAATGCCAATCTCGGATCTTGAGTAAGAATCACTCAATGGAAGGAAAAACACTTGATATTGAGCGAGGGTTTTTCGCGTGCAATTGGCTACCAATTTATTATCTTTATTAAGGTCTCATCATCATACACCCTTAAACATGCATTCTAAACACATAATAAAGCGCATATGAAATAAAATAATAATGATATGCGGATGGATACTTTACATTGATCCTAGATCAAATCTCTCATTTTCTCTCTCCAAAGCTAGCACATGTATTTACTTCTACCCGTTACACTACACTTCTAAAGAAACCTCATTTACATTGAGGGGAATAGGTGAGAAGAGAATACAAAGAGTATAGAGGTGATAAGGCTGGACACGCAGGTCCAATTAATAAATCAAATTTATTACAATTTCCAAAATTGTCCCACCCGACTAATATCCATCCGATATACATTATTCATGCATCGCAACCATGTATTCACACAAGCATGTTATCAATCAATCTAATCCAATTAATTAATCTGATAATTAGTGATCATCCAATGTTCAAACAACGATTTGATTTTTGCGTGAGTCAAACTCGTTTTGCGAATAAGTACTCAAAGTACGAATTCTCGAATTAAATTAAACTACATAATTAAATCCAATTTAATACGCATTTAATTCTAATTCACTATTCAATTCCAAATTGAATATTACACTTTATTAACGAACCTTTACGACTTAAATTCCAAATTCAATCGTTACGGGTCTCAAAGCCCGATTAACGTCTAACGTTTATTTAATTAAAGTCCAATGGGCTTTTAATTAATTTCTTAAGGCGTGGACTTTTGGTCAACTCGGGTCAAACCAAATAACCAAAATCCAATCCGGGAGTTACCCCATAAGCCTTTAAATTAATTTTGGCCCATTAGGCCCAATTAAATAATTAAGGTCCATTAAGTCATAATTGGACTTTATGGATGCGGTTTTAGGCCCAATTGGATCCAACCAAATTTGCCTAAACTCAACTTTGTACAACAAAGCCCAAAAGCCCAATCACAACCTTAAAGGCCCAATTTCCAAAAATAAGCCCAATTAATTAACTTATAAAATTCTAAATTCCATAATTAATTAACCTAAGTGTAATACACAATTAACCACCCAATTAATATTTCTAAAACATCAATTAGCATACTTAATCATGCACTTTAATGACAAATAGTGTCCAACACAATTTATTAAAATCAAACCCATTTTACATGCTTTTGTTCTCGGCAATTAGGGGTTTTTCCAATCCGATTCGGTTTCAATCCAATTGAATCCACAATCATCATTTCCCAAATCAATTCAATTCATCCAATGAATTAAAATCAAAAAACACAATGAATTTCAAATTCAATTGAATTCGGCCAAGCCACTTTAATTTGGGAAAAATGTTCCAAATCAAAATTCAATCAAATTGAACTTCAAAACAACATTACCCCATTGTTTTAAGTCATCCAATGATCAAACAAACAAAATCACCAAGAAATTTAGGGTTCTTTAATTTCGGCCAACATAAGCAATTTGGGGAAATTTGTTCCAAACACAATTTCAACAAATTGATCCAATCAATCTTAAATTAAACATACTTTAAGCATTCTCATTCATCCAATTTCACAAAATATGCTCAAAATCAAGTTTACCCAAATTTTACACTTTATGCCAACACAAAAAATTGGGGAAATTTGTTCCAAACACAATTTCTTCAAATTGATCCAATCAATCATTAATTCAATAACATTTAAGCATACTTAATCAATCAATTTAATCAAATCATGCTTCAATTGATTTTACCCAATTTGTCATGCCCAAAATTTGGGGAAAATTGAATCCAATCCAATTTCATGAAATTGATCATGCACAACTTCAATTCATCAACATACAAGCATACTTAATCATCCAATTTAACCAAATCATGCTTCAATTGATTTTCCCAATTTTAACCCTACTTTTTTCATGCTTGATAATAGCTCAAGATACAATTGTTGGTTTCTAATATAGGTCCCAAGAATCATGAAATCAAGCAAGAAAAAGCATGAATACATCAAAGGAATAAGGCGGAAACATTACTCACATAGATCGGTTTTGTTGCGAAGAAGAACAAGATCATTTTCCTCCTGTTGAAGATCGGTTTGGCCTCCTTGAACAGCAGGGACTGCTCGGTTTTGGGCTGTGGTGACTCCTCCAAAATCGGCCATTGAAGACCTCCATTGAAGCTCCAAGCTTCAAGCTCCAAAAATGGATTCCAAGCTCATAAATTTGTTTCCCTATCACCTATGTATAACCCAAGGTGTGTGCTAGCACTCTTCATCTTCCTTGCTTCCCTTTAAATTCGGTCCAACCAGAAACTTTTGAAGCAAATCGGCTTGAAGCCGTGAAGGAGAGGGAGAAGAAAAAGAGAGGGAAAAGAGAGGGAGAGGAGAAAATGTGAAGTGAGGAGAGAGAGAGATTATTGAAAAAGAAAAAGTGAAAAATGCTTTTATATTTTCCAAAATAATAAAGCCATATACCACTTTTTCAATTTTCAAAAAAGTTAAAAGCAAAAGCATTAATGCTTTTCAACTACTACATCAATCACTCAAATCAAGTGACAACTTGTCACATCACTCAAAGTGACATTTGATTTGACGCTTGATGTGACTTGTGATTTGATGCTCGATTTGACTTGCGTGCCATACTCGAATTCGAAATGCAAATGCGCTCGCAAATAATCCCGGGCTCGGGTTCGCTAATTCCAAATTAATGAATTTTCCGTTGCGTCGTAATTAAATGATTACGCCTAGCGAAATCACTATTCACGTCGCTAACGAATTAATTCTAAATTAATTCGTTCACCTGAATTAAAATCTAATTTCAATTCCGCGTCGAAATCCAATTTCTAATAATATATCAAATATATTATTTTATCGATTAATTCCAAATTAATCGTTCTCTCTCTTTAATTAATATTTTATCCCAGATAAAATATCTCCGTGATTAATCCCAGATTAATTTTCTCTCTCTTCTAATTAATCCCAGATTAATTAAGTGCGAGTTATACATCATCGGTGAATCTTCGGGAAGCGACCCATGAGATCTCCGGATATGTTGGCACTAAATACGGTCGTCGGACTATCCGAACACGTAAGTACCTCGTACTACGTTTATACCGATTTACAAGACAAGGTTGGCTTCTAGCAAAGCGCCATGCCTACCCAATTCTCCAGAAATATTCTTACAGGAATATATAGATCTGTATCAAGCGTAGTATACCGTAGTATTGCATATATCAGCCCAATATCGGATAGTCACGTGCTAGGGCTGGGGCTGGATAAGTGTCTACCCCGTCCGAAGCACATGTCGGATGTCTGGTAACTAGTCTCTATAATCGGATATACATGACCTTGTCATAATATCCCGATGGCCGGCCAGCACTTAAGAGCACTAATACTGTATCCTGTGTGACATCATCTCCACTATGACTGGAGTGATACTTCCGTCTTGACATCACACCCAATACACTACGACTCTCTGATAAACCCAGAAGTGGTGTACTCAGAACCGGTTAAAGCCCTGTACCACCAAGACCAAAGTCTACCGATTATCGCAAGTATTAGCGATGTAAGTCTCAGGTTAAGACTATACACACCTACCTTGATTTCGGCCTCCCATAGACACATAGTCATAATACCAATGGGATTCCGAGGGGTCTATCCAGAGCAAAGCTGTTTCCCGTACCATCGGTGAAAAACACAACCTCCTACTGCACTTGCATAAGTATCCTATACTTAAATATATGAGAACTATGCCATTGTGCCCTCACAACGCGCACAAGTGCAATACTAGCCTATTCCGCATTATCGATGTCCTGTCTCGATAATACTACGACTAGGGATATTTAATGATTAATCCTTCGTGGACTGATACTGTCTCATATCATTCTCAATCGAGGAACTAATCATATGAACCTCTCTTCATTTATACATCTAAGGTGATCTAATCACAAATGATGAGAGTACAATCTCCTTTGTCACATAGTTAATTTGTACAACAACACCATGATCTGTACAAATAGTGACGCTATGGGTCATAATTGTCCAACAGTCATCAAAATAAAACTACAATAAAATGACCTATAAATGCACGCATAACATGATTCATCAACCTCATAAATGTGCTAGGTGCGTTTGTAAGACCAAATGGCATAACTAACCATTCATACAAGCCATACTTGGTCTTAAATACAGTTTTCCACTCATCTCCCTCTCTTATGCGAATTTGAAACTTTGGAACCATGCAAATCATCTAACATGTCATCTAGTCCAGGAATAGGGTGACGATACTTTACCGTTATATTATTGATCGCTCGAAAATCAACGCATATATGCCACGACCCATCTTTTTGAGGAACTAGAAGAACTGGTAGTGCACAGGGACTCATACTTTCTCTGACATACCATTTCTACATCAACTCCTACACTTGTCTCTAAAGTTCCTTCATTTCCTCGGGATTGCTTTGGTAGGCTAGTCTGTTAGGAATGATTGCGCCATGTATGAAATCAATCTGGTGCTCAATACCTCTAATGGGTGGAAGCCTACTAGGAATGTCCTCTGTCAGCACATCATAGAATTCCTGCAAAAGAGATGAAATAGACACATGAAGCAAAAGGTCAGTGTGAACAATACAAACACGGTGATCCTTGTAGACTAACAAAAGCATAAGCTTGCTAGCCTTAAAATCTCTCCTCGCTTTACCCTCACCCATGTAGAAGCTTTTTTTCACTCGCCCTTTTGTTTCCCCTTTAATATCACTCACACTCCCCTTGGGAACACTCAGACCCTCAGCCTTAATTTCCTTACTAGGTTCGGTTACACTCATGTCATGTGTTTTCTCCAAGGTTGTGTTTGCACTCTCGTTCTCTCTATCTATCTCAAGTTGCAACTTGACTTGATCCTCGTGGACTTGCTTCGGTGTGAGTGGGTATAAGGTAATGTGTTTTCCTTTATGCTGAAAGGAATACTTATTCTTGAACCCATCGTGTATGATATTCCTATCAAACTGTCATGGCCTGCCCAAAAGAATATGTCCTGCATGCATCAGTATCACATCACATAGGACATCATCCGTGTATGGCTCAATGGTAAAGCTCAATAATACCTGCTTTGTCACTATTATTTCACTACAATCATTTAACCACTACAACTTGTAAGGCTTGGGATGCTTCAAGCAATTTAATCCCAACCTCTCAACTAAAACCGTACTTGCGATATTAGCACAACTGCCCCGTCAATGATCATACTACACCCCTGTCATTCACACGACATCTAGTGTGAAATATGTTCCCTCTTTGCTGATCACTCTCATCCTCAACAATTTGTGCACTCAAAGCACGCTTGACAACTAAGGACAAGTTATCTAGCGGGTATGCAGTTCCCTCTCTGTCATTAGTATCCTCAATCTCAAGCTCATCATCATCAACCCCAACCTCAATGTCAGTAGAACGTACCTCACCACTCTTCTTATCAATCACTAAGGTGCGCCCGTTGAGACACTGTGAAACATAGTATCCTATGCCCAAATAATTGAAACACTTGATGTCCTTAGTCTTTAGTGTTGTACTTTCAGGTTTCGATCCAGTCTTGCTTGGTTCTGCAATCTCTTTACCCTTAGCACTAGGTTTGGCCCTTGGCTGGTTAAATCCTCTATTCCACCGATCATTAGGAACCCATTTCTCTTTCCATATAGGAGTAGTCTGAGCACCAAATCTGGATGTAGATTTCTTATTGAGTTGCCTCTCTACCTTGATAGCCATGTGAAGCATATCCTCCAAATCAACATAATGATGCTACTCTACCATGTTGGAAATCTCTCTGTTCAAGCCCCTAGAAATCGTGCCATAATAGCCTCTGCATCCTCCACTACATTCGCCTTGATTATAGCAACCTTCATCTCAGTATAATAATCCTCTACACTCTTGGCCCCTTGATACAGATGTTGTAGTTTCTGATACAACTCTCGATAGTAATTGTTGAGTATGAATCGTTTCCTTATGAGACCTCGAAGTTCTTCCATATCTGAATTGGCCTCTCATGATTCCTCATTCGATTGGTGATAATCCAATCCCACCAAATCATAGCATAATCAGTGAATTCTATGGCTGCCAGATTCATCTTCTTTTCATCAGAGTAATGATGACAATTGAAAATCAACTCGATTTTCTTCTCCCACTCCAAATACGCATCTGGATCATTCTTGCCCCGAAAGTTTAGTATTTTGATCTTGATGCTGCTCAAATCACCATCAACATCACCATGTCTACCATAACCCCTCCTGTCATAATCCTTATGTCTGTCATCAAATCCTCTCTACCTATAAAACCTCATATCTCTCCTATCATGCCTCCGCTCTTGCCTATGATTCCTGGGCCTATACCTCTTTTCCTCCTCAACATAGTCTTCCAATTCATCAAAACCATCAGAAACATTCTCAGCCTCATCCTCCATTAGTGGTACTCTAGGTGGTGCAACTTGCCGCGATGGCACAATCTACGGTGGTGGTGCTCTAGGAACACTGCCTATTTGATTACTCTCTACGAACTTGGAAAACCTATCACAAACATCATTCATGTTCTCCATCATATCCATAAACTTCATATCTAAAGCCTCAAGCTTCTCATCCACTGTAAAACTAGTACATGCCATCTTAAAGCTTCAATAAAAGAATTAGAAGTAACAAATATGTGAAAATAATTATATGACCTCACTATCTCACACGCTCACGTGTTTGCACTCAAATATGTATCACTCCACTCCACTCGTGTTTGCACTCAATATAATGTGAATATGACTTACCAAAGAAGCTCACAACAATATGTAATCTTCAAGCTAACATAAATAACAAGAAACCAATATATGGAAAAGAGAGTAATGCGAATAAGAATTAGCAAATAAGTAGACTCAATTCAAAGAAAATCTAAAGCTAGAATACTTGAAATATAGAAATCACAAACTAGAACATCAAACAAACAAGCATGCAAACAATTGCGGATGTATGCAGATTTTGGATGGAAATTTAATGCGTCAATAGAAATTTTGATGAATTATCCTTCATGGACACCCAAATGATAAAGTAGAACTAACCATATTCAACCAAATTTTTGAACTTTTTTACTTTTTTTTTTCTCTTCAGATCACTTGAGCTCCAAAAAAATTTTTAAGTGTTGATCGATTTAGAGTCCGATATGGTACCAGTATGGTTGCTTATCGGTTCCAGTAGCTATGTTTTACTCACAGGTTCACCGGTATAGAGACCGGTATGAGACCGATATGAAACTAGACCGGTTCCAACCATTACGTTATCTTCAATGGTATTTTGAGACAGTATAAGGCCGATATGGGACCAGTATGACGGTCACCGACAGATTAGAAATGCAAAAAAAGTTAAAGAACACAAAAACCAAGAATCAAGATGAGCAAGTATCTTGATGACCAACAAACACAATAAAGACTAAATCAAAAATACAACATAAAGATAGAAAAATCAGACCTTGGAACCCTAAGCTCTGATACCAAATGACGCGAAACTCGCTTGGAGGATTAGGCCAAGCAAACCCCTCGCAATGGATATAATCCCAAGAACCACGAACTTGATTTTGTAGGAACAAAACCCTTTCAAGGCCACAAAGAAGATCCATAAAGAACTTGTCTTTGAGAACCCTTTGTTGGGATTTATGCCCTAGAGCTTCATATGTTGTAAACAAAATTATTTATTGAAATAAAATATGTTGTATTCATTTATCGAAAGTTGTTTGATTTAAATCACATATTATAAATTGTCTTATTTTTCATTGATTACTGACCGATGGTAAACACACATGTTACACAAGCGCACGTATCGCTCAAGTAGTATAAAATATATCGATCCCACGAGGACTTAATACCTAAGCTATTAATTTACTGAAGTTAAATTTCTACAAGTATCTAATTGATTTGATTGTTGGTTGATTGGTGATGTTTATTAAAGGCAAGTAATTAAAATAGTGTGAAAGTAAATTAAAGGAAAAATCAATATTATAAGCTATTTAGGGTTGTGAATCCTTACAATATCTTTTAAAGATGAGATGATTATCTCATATTTGTGTAATATACCGGTTTATTAACCCGGAACATGGAAATATGTAAAAGCCTATGTCGATGGTCCTATGCAAACACCCAAAGTAACCCAATTAATCATATGTCTATGTTAACTAGGAAACTCTGAATTCATTAATATTAAGTTCCAATTGTGGCTACCCACGCCCGACTGGTATATGTCTATCCCGGAAGGAAATCTACCCTAAGGGAAATTTACCCTAAGGTGAGAGCGTGAGCTATTGAGTCTAAGACTGGAACCTAAAATCTTATTTGTCAAGTTCATTTTAAGTTTACCAAATCAATCTTATTAGTGGCCAGTTAATAAGAAGCATTAAGACTAAAACTCAATAAATAAACCTATACGTCACACAAGACACAAAATAACAAACTTATCAGCCTATGGTATATGAATTCATCACAACCCTAGATAAGGTATTTAGTTACAACACATACCTAGGATTATTAAAGACATAAATAAAGAAAACATTATAAAACAAATTTGAAAATTAAAAAGGTAACATTACAACAATGAAATAAAATACTGGGGGTTAGGGGATCCACTTTTATTACTTCTAAATAAGAAATCTCCCTTATTATAATATATAAATTTGCGTTATATTACCAACCGACCATATAGGCGGTATCCTGATTAAGTCAGATTTTAATTAATTCCAACCGACCATAAAGGCGGTATCCAATTAAGTCAGGTCAAAATTAATTTAATTAAGTCCAACGACCAATAAGGCGGTATCTCATTATGTCAGGTTTTAAGATAATTTATATATTATAAATAAGGGAGATTATTCTAAACTATCATAATAAAAGCTTCATCTTTTCACCCCAGCAGAAAGAAGTTACCTACTCATGCTTTAAGTAAAACAAATACAATTTTATTACTAAAATAAAAATTAAATACAAGAAAGCCGTGAATAAACAAGCAAGATACTCTCTTCTTAGTATTATAAAGAAAATCCCCAGAAGAAAGTATGAATTTTCCTTCTGAATCAGGCCTCTATTTATAGGCTTAAAAAAATCCATGAGTCGCGACACACAACTCCTTCGCGTCACGACGCGTGCTACAGTACTGTACAAGTGTCGACAGCCCAATAATTGCTTCGGCGTCGCGACGCATTGAGGGGTTGGCGTCGCGACGCGGGGTGAAATGCTGATGTTATGATGACATATGAGATGAGGCGTGTTAGGATCTTGCACGTCGCGACGCGTGAACAAAAAATTTCCCATTTTGATTCGAATTTCATCGTTTTAGCCCCGATTCAATTCCATTAAGTTCTGAAACTTTATTTATCTGTAAAATAACACAAAACACATAAAAATATTCACAATACCCGAGAAATTATACAAAATATTAAGTAAAAGGGGCAGTAAATATTGATATATTTTCCGCTTATCACACCCCCAAACCTAACATTTTGCTAGTCCTCGAGCAAAACAACAAAATAAAATGCAATAAACAACTTTAAGAAGAAAATTCAACTAAGCCATTTTCGTAGGGATCACGGTTGCATTTAACGTATATAACAAGCCTTTAAACCCCTAGGTGTACATAATGGATGAGTTGTAGTCTCGTGAGGGCTTACATCGATGATACCTAGAAACATCAATCAAATGTACAATCAAACACACAAAATAAGTTAGTGACTAAACAAGTGAAATTCTTATCCAAGTTAATGGTTGTTTTCTTTCTTTCTAAATTACCAAATAAGTAAATTCTCCGATTATTTTTACCATTCTCCATATACACAACCAACAAGGTATTAATCAAATCATTATGCCCATAATATTCATAAGTGTAGTTGAAAAGATAATATTATTTTTGTCCTAAAGTTATCTCAGAATTCACACCTTTTTGGCAATGGATTTTTTTAATTTTTTTAATATATAACATAACATCTTTAATCCATGTAACGAGCATTGGGCCAGTGACTCCCAAACCAGTTGGCTTTAGGGCACTTGGTGTTAAGACATCCATAGGGACTTAATTACTCGGATCTCAGATGTTAAAAGTTCTACCGTTTGACGGGAATAATCACTGCTTACTAAGGCAAGACGTTCGGTTAATAAGTAGAAACTTTATTATTATTAACTCAGGCTTTTCCGTTGGACACGAACAATCACTGCTTACTGAGGCAAGATGTCCACTTACTAAGTAAAAACAAGGTTAATTATTTATATACACATTTTTTTCTCTCTTTTTTTTAATCCATCGCTTTCAGATGCTTCCTCCAATAAACTAGAGCACTGAATATTACAAACTTTTCACTTACTGCCCATGTCTGTATGTTACCATGCATGTTGATAATACTAGTCAAATGAGCATATGAAGATCCAATTTAGTCATTTTTATGGAGAATTCACGAAATTAAATAATTCAAAAGGAAATAAACAAAAATTAACTTGTTACAAATTAGGTTGAGATACGTCTCAGGAGTGGAAATTCCTTACACAGCTATCTCAAAACCCAATTCCACCTGGTTAGTCAAATTAAAAACAAAATTATTTTTTTAAAATTTTGACTAAAAACCAAGCAAAAACAACACAACGGAAAATAAAAACAAGATACTAGTCAACTATTCCCCTCCCCCAAACCTAATTAAGACATTGTCCCCAATTTCTAAAAAGAATAAGAAGAGTTTAGAAAACAGTACCTGGTTAGCGTGGAATTGTACATTTAAGAAGAAAACTAAAGGTTATTATCCAGATTTATCCGACGTTTCTTACCACGATCATTATCAGACCAGTTTATCTTGGAAAGGATATGGTCAATTTGTGGTTCAAAGGCTAAGAGTTGGTCAATTAAATCATTGGTTGTTCTGGCAGTGAAGAGGATATCTTTTACGGGTTTTGAAAGGAAACCATTTCTCCGGGTATCTTTAAGAAACACAAAAAAAGTCAAAAAATTCATCAACATTAAACAGTCCAATTGGTTTCTGGTGTATGTTCAAATTCGCCCAAGATAGCACTGTAAAAATTTTCTCCATCGTCCCAAGCCACCTGACAAAGCAATAAAAGCATCAGCACAATTAATCATTTCAACAAGTCATTCGGACATACCTGGCATGATGCATTCCTCTCCGTTTGATTGTCCTATAAGATTAACCTATGCCAAAGGTTTTGGAATGATTCCCAAAACTTGACTACCTCATTCCTGTACGGCCCTTGAAACGTACCCCATTAGTCCAAGATTGCCACCACTATATACTTAGTGCATATTCCTCTCAGCTATGACTCTACCCAATTCTTGTGATGCCTCAGTGAATTCTTGTTTAGAACCAGAGCTAGTACCGCAAAACACACAGATGTTAACAACTCGTCTTCTTGAAGTTGCTTATATATATATATATATTTGTTTTTTTATTATTACTCTCTCAAATCTGGATGTGTTGAAGAGAGCAATGACGAGCTGAATTTATAGATCCTAAAAAAAGGGTGAGTAATAATAGCACCAGTACCTGCCAAATGACAATTATTAGCTAAACAGTAAAATAAATCGTGAAAGTCAAAAAGTCTAGATCTTGTCGGCGAAAATAAAAGAAAATAACAAAACAAATAACAATTATTAGTTAAAGAGATAATAATATGTACATAAATGACATCTATGTGTCGGGGACAAGCTTCCCATCCAATTTTCTTATAAATTGGCAAACATGGTCTTTTAAAGTCAAATTCCTGAGACTTAATTGTTGTCTTTCTCTTCGAAATTGTGTATGTAAATTGTGAATTGCGTGATATACATATCCACTGGGATGCATCTCAAGAGTCAATGATATGTCATCTAAAGACTCCTTACTCATGCCATCCCTAATGAATTTTATTTTATCTTCGCGGTTATCAGACACCATTCCTAAAGAATGACAACGAGTATTTCATGTACAGCATGCACATTTATAGCAAACACCTAATCGGTTAGCTCTTCTTTTCTTAGCATAGGTTCTTTTTCCTAAACCAGGTAGAAATAAAATAAAAGAGTCGGATGACTCACCTGCCAATCGGACTCGTGCTTCAATTATCCAACGAATGTCACTAGGAATATCTTTGATCATCATAAGTCTCATCCTTTCAATGCGTGCTTTGTAAACTTTCATCAGAGATTTTTGAGGGAGAGCAGGAAAATGCTTGTGAAGTTTTACGAGAACGTCTTCCATTATGTCTGTGACTTTTCCTACAAAAATTAAACACACAAAACACACCAATCTCAATAAATACATAAATTGCATGAGTTGCCTCCCTGCTAGCGCTAAGTTTAACGTCGTCAGCTAGACATGACTGCCCAAATGTTAGGCTGGATCGGCAAGTGTGAGACTCTCTTTTTGTCGCTTGATGGATTCTCCCCAGTAGTGCTTGACACGTTGGCTGTTAACTTTGAATGTATCATTGGAGTTGGGGTCATGTAGCTCAACGGCTCCATATGGTAAAACTTTGGTAATTACAAATGGACCTGACCACCGTGATTTTAGCTTCCCAGGGAAAGTTTCAACCTTGAATTGTATAACAATACCCGCTGCTCTGGTTCCAGTTGTCTATGCACTATTTTCTGATCATGCCACTTCTTGGTGTTTTCTTTGTACAGTTTGGCATTCTCATAAGCATGGAGGCGAAATGCCTCCAATTTGTTTAGTTGGTGGAGCCATTTCTCTCATGCTGCTTGTAGGTCAAAATTTAACTTCTTCGGTGCCCAGTACGCTTTATGTTCGAGCTCTACAGGCAGATGGCATGCTTTCTCAAACACCATTCGATATGGGGACATTCCAATGGGTGTCTTATAAGCTGTCCGGTAGGCCCATAATGCGTAATCCAATTTTATAGATCAGTCATTCCTTGTTGATCCAACGGTTCTCTACATGATTTTTTGATTTTTTTGTTTGAAACTTCAACCTGACCACTAGTCTGTGGATGGTAAGCAGTGGCAACTTTATGTGTAACTCCATATTTGGATAAGAGTGCATCGAAGTATCTGTTGCATAATTATGTGCCACCATCACTATGATTGCTCGAGGTGTTCCAAAGAGTGAAAATATTCTTTTTGAGGAATTTTAACACCACTTTTGAATCATTTGATGGCAGTGTTGTTGCTTCAACCCATTTGGAGACGTACTCTACTGCAACCAGAATATACAAGTTTTCATATGATGGAACAAAGGGTCCCATAAAGTCAATCCCTCATACATCAAATATCTCCACTTCGAGAATTCTTTGAAGAGGTCCTTCATTTCTCCTTGAAATATTTCCCGTTCTCTGGCACATATCACATTGAAGAACGAATAAGTGAACATCTTTAAATAAATTGGGCTAGAATAAACCTGATTGTAGGGCTTTGGCTGCAGTTTTATCTCTACTGAAGTGTCCACCGTATGGTGATGAATGACAATGATGCATGAAACTATTGACCTCCTCCTGTGGTACACAACGTCGCAATAACTGATCAACATAATGTTTGAATAGGTACAGCTCATCATAGACATAATGCTTGACTTTTTTGAAGAATTTCTTTCGTTGCTTATTTGTCCATTCCAACGGCCATTTCCCCGATACTATATAGTTTACATAGTCAGCATACCATAAGACTTCTTGCTACTTGATGGCAAACAACTGTTCATCTAGAAAAGTTTCTTTGATTGTCAGTTCATTGCCAATTGTTTCTCCATTTTTGACCCTTGACAAATGATATGCCACTTGATTTTCTGTCACTTTCCTGTCTCAGATCTCTACATCAAATTCTCACAGTAGAAGCACCCAACGGATCAATCTGGGCTTGGCATCTTTCTTCAGGATCAGATATTTGATTGCTGAATAATCTGTGTAGACCACCACTTTAGGACCCAGCAATTAAGAGCAAAATTTATCAAAAGCAAACACAACTACGAGCAACTCCTTTTCAGTTGTTGTGTAGTTGAGTTGTGCTTCATTCAGAGTTTCGCTAACGTAGTAAATGGTGTGAAATTTTTTGCTTTACGTTGTCCCAAATTTGCACTACAGCAAAATCACTAGCATCGCACATCACTTCAAATGGAAGCGTCCAGTCTGGTGCTACTATGATGGGGGCATAGACCAACTTTTGTTTCAAGAATTCAAAAGCATGGTGGAATTCTTTGGTGAAGTTGAAAGGCACGTCTTTCTCCAGCAGATTGCATAAAGGTTTAGCAATCTTGGAGAAGTCTTTGATAAATCTCATGTAAAATCCTGCATGCCCGAGAAAACTTTGAATCCCTTTGATGGATGATGGTGGAGGTAGTTTCTCTATGGTCTCGATCTTTGCTTTGTCTACCTCGATTCCCTTCTGTGAGATCCGATGTCCCGAGACAATGCCTTCATGCATCATGAAATGGCATTTCTCCCAGTTGAGTACCAGATTGGTATCTTCACATCTTTGTAACGCTTTTTCCAGATTTTGCAAGCAGTGGTCGAACGAGTCTCCAAATACTTAGAAGTAATCCATGAAGACTTCCATGCTTTGTTCTATCATGTCTGAAAAGATAGCCATCATGCATCGTTGAAATATGGCAGAAGCATTACAGAGTCCAAATGGCATCCTACGGAATGCAAAAGTACCATACGGGCATGTAAAAATGGTTTTCTCCTGATCTTCTGAGGTGATGGCAATCTGATTGTATCCTGAATATCCATCCAGAAAATAGTAGAATTCATGTCCTGCCAATCTGTCTAGCATCTGGTCAATGAATGGTAATGGGAAATGATTATTCTGTGTTGCTTTGTTCAGCTTCTTGTAGTCTATGCATACTCTCTATCCAGTCACTGTTCTTGTTGGAATCGGCTCGTTCTTTTTATTGGTGACTACAGTCATTCCTCCTTTCTTGGGTACGCATTACATAGGACTCACCCAAGTGCTGTTAGATATGGGGTAAATGATGCCGACATCCAACCATTTGATGATTTCTTTCTTTACGACTTCCTTCATGATTGGATTCAGTCTCCATTGATGCTCCACTGTGGCTTTGTATTCGACATTCATCAGGATTTTTTGCATGCAAAATGATGGACTGATGCCTTGAATGTCTGCTATAGTCCAGCCAATAGCTCTCTTGTGCTCGCGTAACATTCTCAACAACTTATCTTCCTACACCCATGTTAGAGACGAAGAAATAATCACAGATAAATCAGAAGAGTTTTCTAGATATGCATAAATGAGATGGCTCAAAAGTGGCTTTAGTTCTAGCTGCGATGGTTCTTCAATCGAGGGCTTGATTCGCTCTTTTTTCGGTAATTCCAAGCTTTCCACCTGTGGTGTCGATCTGAAGCGAGATGCTCCATCAAGATAGTTGATATATTCCAGAATCTAATCATCTAGTTCTCTGTCAGTCATGTTGGTGATGCATGCTTCAAGTTTATCAGTGGAAAGTTGTATTGCATATGTGTTCTCGATGATATTATCGATTACATCAAGTCTGAATCATTCCTCATTCTTTTCGTAATTCGGGAATTTCATGGCTTTGAAAACATTGAATGTTACTTTTTGGTCCTGCACCCTCATGGTTAGTTCACTTTTTTGTACATCAATGATAGTTCGACCTGTAGCCAAGAATGGTCTCCCAAGGATGATGGGTACGTCTTTGTCTTCCTTCATGTCAAGGATAATGAAATCTGCTGGGAAAATGAATTTGTCGACTTTGACCCCATACATCTTCCACTACAACTCTTGGAAACATGAGTGATCTATTAGCCAGTTGCAGAGTGACTGAGGTGGACTTTGCTTCTCCAATCTGCAGTTTCCTGTAAATAGACAAATGCATCAACTTAATTTTAGCACCTAAATCACACAAAGCCTTACCGAAGTAATGTTCTCCTATGGTGCAAGGGATGGTGAAACTGCCAGAATCTTTCAACTTTAGGGGAAGCTTCCTCTGAATAATGGCGCTGCATTCTTCTGTCAATGCTACAGTCTCGTAATCTCCCAATCTTCGCTTTCGTGACAGAATATCTTTCATGAATTTGACATAGCTGGGCATTTGCTCCAACGCTTCTGCAAATGGAATGTTGATATGCAACTTTTTGAATATCTATAGGAATCGTGCAAATTACTTGTCTAGTTTATGTTTCTAGAGACGCTGTGGAAAAGGCAGAGGTGGAGTAAGATTTTATTTTGCCTTTTTTTCCTCCATCTGTGGATCTGCTTCGCTGCTTTCTTTTAGAACTTCCTCAGTAGATGCCTTGATTCCAACATCTTTGTTGATTTCAGTGCCATTTTTCAATGTGATGGCTTGACATTGCTCCTTCACTCTGTTCCTTGGATTTGGTTCTGTGTTGCTAGGAAGGGTACCTTGTGATCTATAACTCTGAGCATTGGCCAGTTGTCCCAATTGATTTTCCAGTGCCTTTATAGAAGCTGATTGGCTTTAAAACATAGCATCATATTTGGCTTCTTGCTTTTTCAAATTCTCTGCAAGCAAATCTTCTATTCCTGGCTTCTATTCATACTCCTAGCTTTTATTATACTGTTGGAATCTTGGTGGTGGATTGTTCATTTGCCCTCAAGTGTTGCTCCATGCAAAATTGGGATGATTCCTCCAACATGGATTGTAGGTATTGGAATATGGATTATTCCCCTCTCTATTGACGTTGCTGACATAGTTCACAGTCTTATCATGTTGGTTGTAAGATTCTACCTCTGGTGCTCCTCCATATGGTGAACTTGTGGATCCAACATTAACATGCATGCTAAGAATTTCTAGACTTTTGCAAATCTGATCCAGCTTGGAATTCATTGCTGTGTTGGTTCCTACTTCGTGGATTCCTGCTATTCGATGGATCATGCTTTTTTCTGTTGGCCACAAGGAATTATTGTTGTCCATTTCTTCAATTAAGTCTCAGGCCTGATCTTCTCATTTTTCCATTAAAGTTCCTCCACCAGCATCATCTATTGTGGTTCTCATTAGTCCAAAAGTCCATTGTAGAAGGTTTGGACTTGTAGCCACTTTGCAATCTCATGGTGAGGACATTTTCGGAGCAATTCCTTGTATCTTTCCCATGTTTCGCAGAGGGATTCTGAGTCATGTTGCACAAAAGATGTGATGTCATTTCTCAGCCTTGATGTTCTGGCTGGGGGAAAATATTTTGCAAGGAATTTGGTGGCAAGAGTGTTCCAAGTTGTGATGGATCCTGCTGGTGATGAATGAAGCCAAGCCTTAGCTCTGTCTTTCAAAGAATATGGGAACACATGCAGTCGCATTGCTTCCTCTACCGCTCGGTTGTAATTGAATGTGCCACAAACTTCCAGGAAGTTGCAGATGTGTGCACTAGGATCTTCAGTTGCACTTCCCCCAAACTGGACTGATTGTTGTATCATCTGAATGCATGTTTTGATGTCACACGCATTTACTAGTAAGGGTGGAAGTACAATGCATGATATGAAGCCATCAACCACCAGAATTGTTCTGTCTCGAATGGGAATTGGTGGTGCTACTTCCAAAGGTTCAGGTTCTTGATTGTTCCTGTTGATCAGTGCTTATTGATCTTCTCGCCTTTCCCTTCTCAACTGTCTGATTGTTCTTTCAATTTCTGGGTCAAGTGGACGGATTTCAAAACTTCTGCTTCTTCTCATGTAGTGTCTGAGAACCTAAAACACAAGAAAACAAAAATAATAAGTAAAAACAAATTATACACAAGTAAAATATCTAACCCCAAAATTAATATTAAAAGATAAATAAGTCTCCGGCAACGGCGCCAAAAACTTAACTGGTGGTAAACATACACGTTACGCAATCACATGTATCGCTCAAGTAGTATAAAATGTATCGATCCCATGAGGACTTAATACCTAAGCTATTAATTTACTGAAGTTAAATTTCTACAAGTATCTAATTGATTTGATTGTTGGTTGATTGGTGATGTTTACTAAAGACAAGTAATTAAAGCAGTGCGAAAGTAAATTAAAGGAAAAATCAATATTATAAGCTATCTAGGGTTGTGAATTTTCCAATATCTTTTAAAGATGAAGTTGTGGGAACACAGAAACTGGGCGACGCATGCTGTTCCGGGTTCGCGGCCCGGTTGGGAGTACGGAGTAGCCCGCATGGGACTAAACCGGAGAATAATGGAGTCGCCACCCGGTGTGAACCGGGACAAAGATTTAAGGCCGCACTCACCCCTCGCAAGGGAAGACCTCAAACCGTTGGGTTCGGAATGGTCCCTTACTTATGCCACTTGTAATGAAATGATTTGTGCAATAATTTAACCAAGCCTAAGCAACATTTATTTCCAAGGAGTATTCTACTTTTAAGTTCCCATGCATGAAAGTAATCATCATAACGGCAAACATGCAATAGCACACGGCAATCTTATGAACATGTTTCGATCATATAATACGGAAAACAAAGAACAACCTAAACATAATGCAAATTCCAAACGTAAAATAAAGGAGTAATCATTCTTTGAAAATGAACAACTAAATGGGCTAAATCATGCTTAAGAACCAAATAGCATACTAACGGCCTAATCATGCTTGAATACCATCTCATGAACACATCAAATAATCAAATGTAGGAATTCAAATAGTATGATTGATTACATAATACAAAAGAAATCACCTAAGAGACAATTATGCATGACATGTGATGAAAAGGACTCAGTTCAGTGTATGCGCGTTCGTGTAGCGTTCGAAAACACATTCGAACGGTAAACAGAAGGTTCTCGTTCGTGTGGCGTTTGATAACGCAATCGAACGGGACCAGACCCGATGAAACAAATGCATGCACGTTCGAGTAACATTCGTAAACACGTTCGAACGGTAAATAGAAGGTTCGCGTTCGTATAGCGTTTGATAACGCGTTCGAACGAGAGCAGACAGAAAACATGCTTTCGTGCGGCGTTCTGAAACGCATTCGAACGGGGTTACAGAAGTGACCTCCAAAATGCAGTAAACAACATGACACATACATGAACGGATGAATAGATGACACCTAATAAATAAATATCGTGGTAAATGATTTTAACCCCTCGAAACAGAGGACCTTTAATCCAACTTACTAAGCCCATGCGCTAATAACACGATGCATATAAGAAATAAAGACAACAATATCAGACTTCGTATACCCGATTTAACATATCTCACATTCAACCGAATATACATCATCCGGCGCGGCAAAGCATCGTGGTAAAAGATTTTAACCTCTCAAAATAGAGGACCTTTAATCGCACTTACTAATCCCATACGCTAATAACACGATGCATATAAGAAATAAAGACAACAATATCAGACTTCGTATACCCGATTGAACATTTCTCACATTCAACCGAATATACATCATCCGGCGCGGCAAAGCATCGTGGTAAAGGATTTTAACCTCTCAAAATAGAGGAACTTTAATCGCACTTACTAAGCCCATGCGCTTTATCTCATCATTACATAAACAAATAACATGCGGAAATCAAGTAGCGAATAATAAATAAATCAAAACAACATAAAATGAAATATGCGCCGTTTACTTAAGTGGTACGTGAAGTTGTATCCCGAGTATAGATTATACTACCATCCATTCGGAATCGGCTATAAAATTTATGTCCGGGTTTCCATCCTATATACCACGAGAGGTGACACATTTTTCATTTTATCTAAGGGCCACAACATGCATCATTCCACAATACATATATCTTCCATTTATTCAAGGGCCACAATCATGCATCAATAAACGACTCACATGCGATAAAAATGAATAAAATAATTAAAAAAAGATAGATGGAAATAATAGGAAAAGTACCTCAGGTCTAACCTTTTATGTCGACTTTCGGACTCGTGTTTCACGGCCGTCGGAATGGCTATCACTCCGCAACTCTTCCGGTTCACTGGATTAACGTCTTAGCTCGCTGTTTTGCTGTTTTGGTCGCTATTTTCACTCTGTTTTGCTAGGGGTGAGCAAAACCGGTTTCGGTTCCGGTTCCGCATAGAACCGGAACCTACCCGGAAAAATTCGGTTCCGCACTAAGTGGAACCGGAACCTACCCAATTAAACAGGGTACCCTATTATTCGGTTCCATTCCGGTTCCGGTCCGGTTCCGAATTACCCTATTTTAAAATATTTTAATGAAAACTACATTCCGATACGAGTCCGTAGGAAAAAACGGGGACCAAATCGGAGTACGAAAGCTCAAAAATGAAAGGTTATATAATAGCCCACTATTTTCTTTCAAAATATTTGATTATTGAAGGGGAAGATTCATTGCCAATAAGCCAAGTAATCAAATGCTTCTTTTGATTTTATTCAAGTTTGGTTCACTGTTTTGTAAAAAAAAAAAAATTAAAAGGGTGTATGGGTCATGATGTTTGTAGCTTTTGCTTTATTCCAAAAGATTTAGAAGCGCTTGATCTTAGATCTACCAGCAAAGTGTTGATCATGCACAATATAAGTTTTTTAAACTAAAGGTCAAATAAAGAAAGAATGATTCGATTAGTCAATTGCCTCCATTAAAAGATCACTGGTTGGAATGTTTGAAAATATATATTAAACCGGTTCCATGGTCCGATTCCGGTTCTGACCATTTTGGAACCGGAACCTACCCGGATAAAATCGGTTCTTTCATATTTGGAACCTGAACCTACCCGATTATAACTGGTTCCGGTTCCAAACCCGGAAAATCGGTCCGGTTCCAACCGGTTCCGGGTAGAACCGGAACCGATGCTCACCCCTACGTTTTGCTGCTATTTTCTCTGTATTTTCTAGTCACTGTTTCAGGTGTGTTAAGGCTACTGTTTTGGGTGTTTCGGAGAATATTTTGGGCGGTTTCTGGACTGTTTTACCGGGTAGTTTCTGGGTTAATTTGTGGTAGTTTTCTGGAGGGCAGAGGGCTTATTCTCGGTAGTGAGTTGGCTAAATTTACAAGGGTATTTGCGGCAGTGAGCAATTGGGGGTAGGTGGCTGGTTTGCGTGAGGGCTTGTAAGCAAATGGGATAAATGGGTATGTGCTATGCGTGGGCTGATTGGTTGTGTGTTGGTGAGTGTAGATGGTGTAATGGGCAAGGTGAATGAATGGTGATGTGCGGTTTAGGGCTGGACGAGTGGTGAAGAGGCATAGCGGCAGTGTGTGCAATTATGGGCTATTAGCGTGATGGCTAGGTGGCGTTTAGGTGAAGAGAACCTTTTGATGCATGTGCGTTGTGGTGGCTTTAGCGTGAAGGGCATGTTGCTTTTGCGTGGAGATAATGGCCTGTATCTGTGGCCTTAGGTGATGAGTGATATGTTGATACATGAATGGTTTATTTGTTAAGGGGTGTGGCTGTGAGGCTTTGAGTGCTATGGTGTCTGAGTGAAGTTGCTTCATGCGTTGAAGGCGTGAGGACGTGTAGAGGGTTGTTATTCGGCTAGTCGTGCTTGTATTTTGTGAGAGAGAGGTTTATTCTTTTTGTTTGTTATTTGGCCGTGAGAGAGGGAGTCTCCAGGGAGAGAGAGATAAGTTTGTTTAAGGTTTATTTTCTTTTGTTTTGTCACTGCCGAGAGTGGAGTTGTTGGAGAAAAGAGGGCTGTTAGGGTTTATATTTGTTTGATATTTTTTTTATGTAAGCCGTGGGGATTGAGGGTCTTTTAGGGTTGGTTTTGTGCTATTTTTATAGTGACAAGGTAGGGTTTGCATGGTTTTTGAATAAGGAAACAAATCAAATTAATAAGGGAGGGATTTAATTAGTTTATTTAGGGAAAGAAATAATTATAATTGGTGCGGAATTTTATTTAAATTGGTGAGTGAATCATTTAATTTGATTTTAATTTGGAAGTGATTTATTTTAATTTTGGAATTTAATTTGATTTGGATTTTAACTTGATTTGGATTTTAATTTGATTTAATTTAATTAGCTTTAATTTAAGTTAATTTAATTTGTGACATGTATTTTCAATGTTTTGATTATTTTTTGGATTGGGCTTGGGTGAGATGGGTTAATTGGGCTTGGGTGTGAGTCTAGCAGTAAAACCAGAAATACCAACGCCGTTCGAACGCCGATTCGAACGCTACACGAACGCCTGCAATCTGCTTGATGTTCGAACGTTGTCACGAACGCAGGACGAATGAAAACAGTGAACTTATGAAATGAACCTGATGACATACTTATTCTGAATTTCCCCTTCCGAAGTCCGTTTCCCGCGACTTCCTGTTGGACAAAATGACCCATAGCGTCACTATTTGCACAGATCATTGTGTTGTTGTAGCAAATTAACTATGTAACAAGGAAATTGCACTCTCGTCATTTGTGATTAGATCACCTTAGATATATAAATGAAGAGAGGTCCCTATGATTAGTTCCTGGATTGAGATGATATGAGACAGTATCAGTCCACGAAGGATTAATCATTAAATATCCCTAGCCGTAGTATTATCGAGACTGGACATCGATAATGCGGAATAGGCTAGTATTGCACTTGTGCGCGTTGTGAGGGCACAACGGCATAGTTCTCATATATATAAGTATTGGATACTTGTGCAAGTGCGATAGGAGGTCGTGTTTCACCGATGGTACGGGAAACAGCTTCGCTCTGGATAGACCCTTCGGAATCCCATTGGTATTATGACTAGGTGTCTATGGGAGGCCGAAATCAAGGTAGGTGTGTATAGTCTTAACCTGAGACTTACATCGCTAATACTTACGACAATCGGTAAACTTTGGTTTTGGTGGTGGGGGATCTTAACTGGTTCTGTGTTCACCTCTTCTGGGTTTATCAGGAATCGTAGTGTATTGGATGTGATGTCGAGATGGAAGTGTCACTCCAGTCATTATGGAGATGATGTCACGCAGGATACGGTATTAGGGCTCTTAAAGTGATGCACATCCAA
>SKCR01039815.1:0-60470 GCA_019454045.1 Zanthoxylum bungeanum
AACAGCCCCCATACAGCAGACCTTTTCACCGAAAATAGCAGCCCCTTTTACCATAAAACAGTAGCTTAAAACACCAAAAACAGTGACCGAAATACGGCAGCAAAACAGCAGCAAAACGGAGTCAAAACAGTAGCTTAAGCAGTGAAACAGCGAGGTAAAACGCAAACCAATGAACCAGAAAAGTGGAGGAGCTTTACCCTTCCGATCTCCGTGAAATGCAAGTCCGAAAGTCGGCAAAAAAGGTTAGACCTGAGGGTATTTTCCACATTCGTTTTCTATTTTATTTTTATTATTTATTGAGTATGGTTCACATGATTGTTATGTTGAAATGCATGTTGTGGCCCTTGAGTAGATAAATATGCATGTATTACGAAATATTGTATGTTGTGGCCTTGGAATAAAATGAAAGATGTGTCAACTCTCGCGGTATATCGGATGGAAACCCGGACATAAATTTCATAGCCGATTTCGAATGGACGGTAGTATGATCTGTACTCAGGATACAACTTCACGTACCGCTTGAGTAAACGGCACCTTCTTTTGTTTTATATTGCTTTGATTTATTTATTTTTCGTCATTTGAATTCCGCATGTTACTTGTTTATGCATGACGCAATCGAGCGCATGGGCTTAGTAAGTCGGATTAAAGGTCCCCTATTTGGAGGGGTTAAAATCCTTTACCACGATGTTTTGCCGCGCCGGTTGATGTATATTCGTTTGAATGTAAGATGTGTTCAATCGGGTATACGAAGTTTCATATAGTTATCATTGTCTTTGTACGCATTGTAATGAAAGACGCATGGGCTTATTGTGTTGGATTAAAAGGTTCTCCATTTGGGGGAAGAAAAGCCTAAAAGGCTACCTTTACCACGATATTTGACGTGTCTTTCATCTATTGATTGCATCATTTACCTTAGTCTTGGCTTAACGTAGTATAATTCATATATCCATGTTATGATAGCATTTGAGTATTATTTCTTGTAGTATATCGGATGAAACCCAGACATAAATTCCGTAGCCGATTCTGAATGGACGGTAATGCGGTCTGTACTTGGGATACAATTCCACGTACCACTTGGAAAAGTGCTCACATGTGTGTTTGTGTCCATATTAGTCATCTTCTTTTGCACCACGTCATAGCATGCTTACTTTAATGCCTAATTGCATCATTAAGTGTCTTTTTGCATTATGTACTTAGTTGACTCTTTTATTTGTGCATGGACATGTAATGGCTATTTGTTTATGATATGTCTATGAAATCACATGTTCACCATTATTTGATTCGCCTTTATGTGTGCTTGTGTGGTTAGTGTGTGCTTGTGTTTCCATGAATACAATATGCCAATGAAGTTGTATGTTCGTTGCTACTTTGATGTACTTTCAAGCATGCAATCTTAGATGTGAGATATATGCAAATTTAGGTGTAAGTTTTATCTTTGCGCATATGAATTTAGAAGCATGATACTCTTGGAAATAAGTGTTACTTAAGCTTGATTAAATTATTACACAAATCCTTTCATTACAAGTGACATAAGTAAGGGACCATTCCGAACCCAACGGTTTGAGGTCTTCCCTTGCGAGGGGTGAGTGCGGCCTTAAATCTCATTTTCCCGGTTCACACCGGGTGGCGACTCCATTATTCTCCGGTTTAGTCCCCCGTGGCTACTCCGTACTCCCGACCAGGCCGCGAGCCCGGGACAGCATGCGTCGTCCAGTTTCTGTGTCCCACAACCGCCTTTATGGCTGGTTTTATCTTTCTACCGCCTTTATGGCTGGTTTTATCTGTCTACCGCCTTTATGGCTGGTTTTATACGATTTTGGCATAATTAAGTACCTTGGTAGGACTTGTTATAGACAAACTGTATCACCGCCTTTATGGCTGGTTTTATGTTTTTGGCATGCTTAGTACCTTGGTAGGACTAATTATTGACAAAAATGACTATCGCTTTTATGGCTGGTTCTTTTTATTGGCATAATTAATTCCTATAATAGATTAAGTGGGTAAAAATGGAAATTTATAAATTATGATAAAGCGAGATTTCTAAATGTTTAAAAGACTAAAAGTGGATCCCCTAACTCCAATATTTCCTTCTATTATTGTATTCCAACCTAAAATCCTCCAACTACTTCAACAAAGCAAACTTTTCATTTCCGCATTGTTCATTATTCTATTTTGCTAAATCTCTTCTTTGTGGATCGACCCCGGACTCACCGAGTTATCTTATTACTTCGACACTCTGATACTTGGGAGTAAAATACCACTTTTCGAGTGTGTCACTATTCTCGTTACCAACAAATTGAAGTGTGGGCGCACTCACAATCTTTAATCTCTAAACTTCTGAGAGAATAAAAAATATTATCACATAATTTTTCTTCTTTTTATTTTTCTTTCAACACTTGAGAGAAAAGAAGATGAACAAGGTGGCTAGGTATGTTTCAAAAATGAGATTTATTTTTGTACAAAGCAAAATAACTTTTGTTTTTATATGCTAGGGTTTAGGTTAACATAATTGCAATTAAAATTACCATTATATCCCTAAACCCTTGGATATTTTTGGGCCAAACTTTTTAAATTTTGTAACAATAAAATTCATAATTAAATGTCTTCATAATGAAGACATTAAACCTCCACCTCAATACATACTTTGTAACTCATTTTGAAATAATGTGAATTAATATCAAATATTAATACATATTTTAAATCAAATAATTTAAAATTTATAAAATATAAATCTAAATGTATATGTATATGATTATCTCATAATCATTAAATAATGAAAACATTATACTAAACTTATCTAGTATAGTTTTCAATTGTGACTTTAATTATTAATCACATTAATATTTTTAACATAAGTTATTATTTTGCATATGAGTTCATAATTGGACTATCCAATTATGATATGATTTTCTATAATATATCGAACTAGCATGTGGACTAAATGGACCTGCAGCTCCGAGCTCCAATAATCCCAAAATATTAATTAAAATTCTTTAATCAAATATTCTGAATTATTAATTTTAGGTTATTCCACTAAAAACCTAAAGTTGCACTCTCGTTACTGCAGAAATATTTTATACCGAAACTCATCGGCGTCCACCAATATAATAAATGCATACAGATTGACCCTTTATAAATATCTCATAATTATAGTCGGGTCATAATATCTGTTATACCCCTTTAATTATTTTGTGTCATAAGTATCATTGATTCTCTAATGAATGATTTATTCATAACTATTATGAATATTAGTCTTTCTATTTGTAATAAAAACACTTGAGTGTTCTAACCGTTCAAATACCGAATCAACCATTAAGGAATATACTCATCTACTTCTCACAGAATGAGTAGATTTCATATCTGTGTAAAATGTCTCAAGCCATACACCAAACCATGTCCCCAAAGTACGTAGCTGTTGGTCAAGATTTTTCACCAACCTCACCTTTGTAAATCAAATGACATAGTCTGTCATGCATGAGTTCGTAGTACACTCAGGATTCAGATTAACCCATCTATGATTATCTATTAGACTGATATGCATTTCTTTGTTTAACATATATTAAAAGAAATTCAATTTTGTCTTGATCTGGTCCTATATGATGGCATCATATAAGGTGCCTCCATTCCATACACGAACCCGGATCAAAGTCGTCATACAATATGGAATAGACCGCAACTGTAGATAAATCACAAATAAAGTGTTCGTCTTTTTTTACTTTCTATGGACTATTTAGGATTACTAATTTCAAATTTAAATCCACTTGTACATAACATTTATACACTAAGTCTGAAAGTATATTTACCATCCAATGTAATACATGACAATTTATAATATGCAATTTGAAAATCAAAATTTTAATAAATTAATAATTACATTGTTTATTACTTAAAATAAAATCACGTTTTCATATTACATTATACTTTAGCGCATATGTCCCAACATACACTAATTACCCTAGTGATATAAATAATTTTTCTTTTAATAGCAACCCTAAGGAAACACAAAGAAATTCATTCTTTTGTTAAGAACAAAAGAAAATATGCAAATGAGGCTAGAGTCTGAGAAAAATAATTTTCCCTAGAAAATTCTCTGCAATAATTTTCTTTGAGCCCACTCTTTCGGATTCTTGGTGGCAAGACATATCACGAAAGAGTGAGTAAAAATCATCCTCACCATTTCGATAGATTGCTCACACCAGTGAGCCTTTTTCCATAATTACAAATGACGATTTTGGTGTGTTTCAGAGCTACTGTGTTTGTTTTTAGAGCAAATTCATGGCAATACAGAGGGCAAATTCAGGAGTATTTTGGGACTGTTTCGGAGGCTCAAAATCATCATGAACTGCTACATAAAATGAAATAACACAAGAAAAATTATACATTGATCATCATTACTATTCATTGTACTATTACAATGAACAATAACTTAAACAACTATAGCGTGAATAGTAAATTTGATATTATTCATAAAAAAGAAAAAATTCCAGAACAGTGCGTGAGTCACTGTAGTTATGGGAGAAGGGGAAAAAATTTCAAATCCAATATGATAAATGGCTTATTGTGATTAGGCCTCCCCTCCTTAGATTTGGAATATTTTGGAGATTTCAACTGTTTTCCACTATAGCAGTACCTCTTGGCGCTTTCATATTGGTCCACATGTTGGTTCCTTTATGGTTGCATGTGTTTTAGATGATGGAAACTGCTGCTAACGTGGCGATCTCCCATTGAAGCTGTTGGGCGGTAATTTGTCATAAAGACTTTGGAGGAGATTGCATGACAATCTAATTCCCTTCTTAATGTTATTTGTTTGGATGTATGTCATAGAGTATAATGTAATATGTAAATAAAATTTATTTTAATTAATAAACGATGTAGTTTTATTAATTAAAATGTTTGTTTTAAATTTTCATATTATAATTATCATGTATGTCGTTGATTACTATTGTACTTTCAGACTTAGTGTATAAGTGTTATACACTAAATGATTGAAGTTTAAAATTTGTAATCCAAAATAATCCATATAGAGCAAACAAAGATGAATATTTTATTTGCGATTTATAAACGGCTACGGTCCCTTCTATAATGGTATGATGACATTGATCCGAGATCGTTCATATGGTAACATGGGAATTGAGGTACCATATATAATGCGATTATATAGGATTGGATCAAGACATTAATGAATTTTTTTAATATTCGTTAAATAAAGAAATTCATATCAGTCTAATATATGATTATAAATGGATTGATCTGAATTCTAAGTGTATTAAGAACTCTTGTATGGC
This sequence comes from Zanthoxylum bungeanum, assembly GCA_019454045.1. NCBI lineage: Eukaryota > Viridiplantae > Streptophyta > Magnoliopsida > Sapindales > Rutaceae > Zanthoxylum > Zanthoxylum bungeanum. Next base: position 5,286 of record SKCR01039815.1, read on the forward strand.
AGGCTGTCCTTTGATTTACATTGGTGAGGTCGGAGAAACATTACTGATCAATAACTACATACTTTGGGGGCATGGTTTGTTGTGTAGTTGAGGACGTTTCACATAGACATGAAATTATTTTGCGAGAAATAGACGAGTATCTTTCTTAAAGATTGGTTCGGTACTTGAACAATTAGAGCGCTCAAATCTTTCTAGTACAAATCAAAAGATAAAATTTATAATATTTATGAATAAATTGTCCATTAGAGAATCAATGGTACTTATGGTACAAAAATAATTAGAGAGGTATAATGGACATTATGATCCGGCTCTAATTATGAGATACTCGTGTATGGTCAATCTATATACAATGATTATATCGGTAGACGCTGACGAGTTTCGGTAAAAAAATATATCTATAGTGACAAGAGTTCAGTTTCAGGTTTTTAGTGGAATAACTTGAAATTAATAATTAAGGATACTTGGTTATAGAGTTTTAATCGATATCTCGACATTATTAGAGCTCGGAACTGTGGGTATATTTGGTCTCCTTGTTAGCTCGATACATTATAGGGTGCCATGAAATCATTGAAGAGTCCAACTATGATCTCACAAACATAACTATAATTTATGACGAAATTATTAATGTGATTAATAATTGATTTAATTCGCATTCGGGAAACTATATATTAAATAATTTAATAGTTTAATTTTTCAAGTACGACCCCGAGGCTTAAGTGCAAATTCCGCTACGCGATGAGTTTTCTCATAAAGGGTTCGCGAGATTGACTCCTACTTAGTTCCCACATGATGTCACCTTATTATTAAATAGCTTTTAGTGATCTTCCTAGCCGGGTACTAATAGGAACCAATGGTTAAAAATATTTTTTCATATGTGGGCAATCATTGGAGCTCATTTCTTATTCATGACATCACATTTGACATGTTGAAGTTCTTAGAAGTTGTGATACATATATTTTATGTATGATGTTATTCATGATATTGATGTGCTGCTTTCAATAAGGAGAAAGACATATTCTTTTTCAAGTGGGTATATCATCAGGAATGAGTCGTTAGTAATACAGCTTCCTCCCTCAAAAATCACTCATTCCTCCCTTTTGAGGAATGTTCATTCCGATAGACACACATGTCGGAAACTTATTAGATCATAGATTTATCCCATAACAGGATCGTAACAATACTTCAAAAAATGATAGATTTCATCATATTTAAATTTAACTTATGTTGGATATGGTTATGTTCAAATCTAATTTCAAATAGTAATTGACATTCGACAATGAAATATAGGTGGTATTCATAACTGACTCTTAAGAACACAAATCAATTAGAACATTGGTCAAACTTAGTTATACAAATTCAATTCAAATTCATTGGTCAAACTTACAAACTTAGTTAAACTATGGTTGATAATCAGTCAGGTCTGGTCTACACTATTATGTAATTGTGTCGAAAATTCATTCCAAATTCTTACTAAAAGGTTGAATCAAGATGAAAAATATTGTGAATCTTATACAAACGATATTATATCTCGATTCTCGATTCAAATTCAGAATTTCCTATCAGTCCTATACTATATCCACTTTAATAAATCATTAATACTTTTGAAAAATCTAATTTTAAAAAATCAAGAATAATGTTTGCATAACACATTGTCAATATTTGAAAAAAAAAAAATTCTTTTTTATATTTTGTGATTTTTTTGAATACACTGGGTTGTACAGTAATATTAATGAATTAAATGCGGCTTCTAATGTTTGGTAAAGATTGATCCCATGTTAGACTACACAAGGCTCAGGCTCGGCCCATTTCCACAACAGGCCCGTCGGTGCAAAAAATATATAAAATAAAGAGAAACCATCAGAGTCAGAAAAAAAAAACAAAAAGAAGAAGATATTTTTATATTATTTTCTTTTGCGTGTTGGCCATGGCAATTTTACCCATAAACTCGCAAACCCACAAAAACCCGCCCGCAATGGGTAGAATTTGGTAAATATATTAGTGGGTGTGGTGCGAGTTTGGTAATTTAAAGCAGAACCCGCTGCGGGTGCAGTGCGGGTTTGATATTTAAGAAAAAAATACGGGTATTCGCATACCCGCAATATTATTTTTTATTAATTAATATTTTTAGGACAATATAAAAAAACCTTCATATAAAAACAACTAACAAAACATAAACCTAAAATACTAATCCACAGTTCCACACTCCCACTCAGCCGCAGCCCACAACCTGCCTAACTGAAGATTTTTTTACATGACTATTATTGTTTTTTTTTTAATCACACTTGTTAATAAAATTATAATACAAAAATTTAGATTAAGTTCACAGAATCAGAAACGGGAGATGAGCAAAATAAGCTAGTGTTTGCTGCAACTTCAGTAGCTTTCCTGCTTCTTCATTACACTTACACCACTTGAGCCTTGTAAGCATCACTTTCATTACACTTAACATAAAAAATATGACTAACGGTTGTTGATTACTTTTTAGCTTATTGTCGATTGAGTTGGCTAATTTAGATCATTATAATTATGAAAGGAAGAACTCGTTTTAATTATGTTTATATGAAAAAATAAACATATGATACTGAGTCTTTCATACATTATGTTATCTATGTACTGTATATACATACATTGCATGTTGTATATGTCAAATGAAAAACAAATGTGAAAACTATAGCTATCAATTAAAAATAAATTATTTAATTAAAAAAATTATATTATTAAGAACACAAAGTAATTCAATATTTTAAAAACCCGCAAAAAATCCGTTGGATACCAATACGGATTTGGTAATTTATTTTTATATGCGGTGCAGGTTTGGTAATGAAAATTAAAACCCGCAACGGGTATAATACATGTTTAGTAATTTATTTACATATGCGGGTGCGAATTTGATAATGGAAAACTCGCACCATACCCTACCCACTGCCATCCTAGTTGGCATCCACAACACCCACAATCAACCCCCATTTTACCTCGATCCTCGGCATTTTTTTAAAAGATTAAAAAATAAATAATTATTTATTAAGAAAGATTATACGGTAAATCATTAGTAACTGAGTCTGAAATAAATTTCTTACAAGTTTTACACCGCCTGAAGTATAGGCGGAGAGTACGCTAGACAACGCAACAGTAGAGATTAGTGAGAAAGAATAGACAGAGAGAAATCGAAAGCAAGCGAAAGAAAAATAAAATAAAGTATAGTAAATAAAAAAAAAAAAAAAGCTTACGAAGTCAAGCTACTTGAAGAAGTTTACTAGAGAAGGAAGCAATTGCTGTTGTGTTTATAGTTTGATCGCAGAGGTGTCGGATGATATACCCGATCGTGAGCGATCGGAGATGTTTGTCTCTGGTGTCTGTGGCGGCGGCAGAGGACGGAGGAGGAGGTGGTAGTGGTGAATTGTTAGGTGGTGGAGGAGGATGAAGAAAGGAAAAGGAAGGAACAATGGCTTGTTGCCGAATTCGTTGAAGATAATATCATCTTGTTTGAAGACAGTATCTACGAATGCTAGCACTGTTGCTTCTACTGTACGCTCTGCTGGGGCCTCTGTTGCTGCTTCTATTTCCAATGCTTCCGAAGATCACAAAGATCAGGTTCCTTTCTATTATTTAAATTTAACAAGTATCAGTTTATCGATAAGAATGACGAGTTTAGCATTTCTTGAGATAGCTAGTCTTATCGTTGGTAGCATTTGATTATGGGGAGATTATGTGATCTATTGGTGTGACTCTTTTGTTTTGTGGACTGGAAAGGGGAAACACTTTGTTCACTTTTGTTTTAGGAAAATTTGTATGTAATTTTTTTAAAAAATAAAGTAAGGCTATGTTTGGATTGATGAAAGAGGATGGTTTATAATGGAATGTAATGCTCCAAATATTAATTTGATTAATAAAAAGTGATGGAATCTAAAGTAACTAGGTAAGTTTTAAAGACAATTATATCGCTTTTAGAATATAAAAGTAAAAAAAAAAAAAACAAATTTAAACGAGTAACTGAAGCAAGCGGGAAGGTGGAATAGTAACGGGCCAGGTGTGTTACGAGTATGTCAATACCTGTACCCTGTTTTTTCAATCAACGGATATGAAAATTGTATCCTTACCTTGCCCTAATGTATCCGGCCACTGCGGCCCTCGCGCGAGTCCCTATTCACATGAGGTTTATCTTACTAGTACGGGATGCCCAATATCTGACTCATTCAATCAACGGTTATAGAAAATTGTACACATACCTGGCCCGACGAGGAGTTTTTCCATCCCTAGGTGAAGGTAAATATGGCATCAAGTGCTTCAAATATTAAAATTAACCCGCTAACGTTCACACTTCACAATTTCATTGTGTCTCAAAATCTTCCCAAAAACCCGCTAACATTCACACTTCACAATTTCATTGTGTCTTGGTTATATCAAGATTTGAAAAAAAAAATCAACGAACAGAAAACCAATTAAAGTTATGAGGATGTTTTGGAATTGCAATGTTGATAAACATGATTGCCACACAAACAACTTGCCCAATTGCCATTTGATGTAAATGATGTAATTTCAAAATCACATTGTTACGATCATTTGCTTCACCATCCATCTAAAATCATATACAATGCACATGAATTAATATATTGTTAATGACATATATAATCACAAAGGAATTAACACATTGATAATAGTACAAAATCAAAATTTTAATGTATAGGAAGTGTTAGAATATAAAGCATGCGAAGGTGATAAATGCTTGGGAAGGTCACCTTCGCTAATGTCACTGTGGTGCTTACAAAGGTGAGGACTTAAGTAGGTCAGGAATCTTGTGTAAGAATATCATGAATCTTGCGAAAGTGATTTAGTGGTCACCTTCTAAAATGTTGTTGCTTGAGAAGGTCACATTCTGAAAATGTTGTCACCTTCTAAATGATGTTGTGAAGCTTATGAAGATACAAAGAGTGGCAATTGGAAGCGCAAAAATGCAAATGGATTAAAAAATCAGTTGTTCCCTCGATGTTCATGCCACATGTATCTTAGTTATTGGTTATTCTAGATCAAGACTCTGATTAGCTAATCTAGATCAGTTATTTTAGTATAAATAGTTTGTTATAGCTTTTATTATAATTAGACGATTCATCAATACAAATTAGATTCATTTCTATCTAAATTCTCTTAAGCTTTTTGCATTTTCTTTGCAAACAAACAGAGATCCTTTATATTTTACAGGAAGAATTGCATACAGTGTCCTTTGATTATACAGCCTATGTAAACAAAAACAAAAAAAAGTTTAGCAACTTTTGACAAAAATAGAAAGAAACAAAGCCAAATTCAATGTTTCAACATTACCAAGACAAAATATTTTTAAAAAAAAAACAACTCAGAGCAATCAAATTAGAAGGGAAGTTTAATAGAGTTGATTAAACTAACAATGAAAGTGAAAATGAAAAAGGCAACAAACCTGGAACTGTGGGACGACAGCCTCTTCGATCTGTGGGATGGCAGCTTTGAAGTAGGAGATCCGTTGTTACCCTAAATAATCATAAAGAGTAATTGTGAGTTTTTTAGGTTTTACAATTGGCAATTTCTTCTTCACATATAATGTTATTTTTTTCCAACTTACATTCATCCCCAACAACCCAATTTGAGCAGTTGGGTATCAATGGCCGATGGGCTCTTTTTGTTACACCCCTTCGACTCCCTTACATACAACCACACAATAGTTTTTAAGTTTTTTAAGTTACATTATATTATAAACCATCCACTTCCATCCATCCAAACATAGGTTAAATGTTTTGTGTTGAGCAGCTTCATTTCAACATCAGTACATTGACTCACAACCTTCTTATTATTTTGTGTATGCCTTTTATATTTTTTGAGAAATTTTGTATTTCTTACGGAATTACAAGTGTAAGGAAAATAAAAAGATGTGCGAATCTGATGAAAAACCACATTTACATGCAAAATAATCATGAATGGTAGTTATTTGTTGATTGGTAAAAGAAACAAAAAGATGTTCCAAGTACATGAGATGTAACTTTTTTTTTTAGAAGAAACATGAGATATAACCTTAAATTAGGAAAATTCGGTTCTTTTTTAAGTTATGTTTACTTGATTTGTATTTTCCCCTTTACCTATATACTTATTTATTCTTTTGATAGGAAACTATTTCCCCTTTATGTGTGCTTGGATGATTTTCATTCAAACTTTTTTGTTTGAGAGTTTTCACTGGAGCATGCTGGGTTAGATTGTTAATCTTTGTGTCATGTATTTGATTACCATTAATTATGTTTGTCGCTTCAATCATGTTTTATTGATTGTCTTTTTGAACTTGTGTTGATGAACAGGTGACATGGGCTGGTTTTGACCGCTTGGAGTATGTTCCATCAGTCTTCAAACGAGTTCTTTTGCTTGGTTATCAGAATGGCTTTCAGGTCCTTGATGTGGAGGATGCCTCTAACTTTAGTGAACTCGTTTCAAAGCGTGATGGTCCAGTTTCATTCTTACAGATACAACCCTTCCCTGTGAAGGCCGATGGAAATGAAGGATTCAGAAAATTACATCCTTTTCTGCTGGTTGTTGCAGGGGAAGATACCAACAATTTGAGTCCGGGTCAAAATTGTAGCCATTTGGGTGGGGTCAGAGATGGTATCATGGAGTCTCAGTCAGGAAATTGTGTCAACTCGCCTACAGCTGTTCAGTTTTATTCATTTCAGTCTCACTGTTATGAGCATGTCCTGAGATTTCGCTCACCTGTGTGCATGGTTAGGTGCAGTTCTCGCATTGTGGCTGTGGGTCTTGCCACAAAGGTCAGTGTTGATTGGCACCATTTTTTGAATGGTATAATGTTTTATATTTTGACATACATCCTTGTTAAATATACCATCTAGAGCATTTACAGAAATTGTCCATGGGCAGGGATAGGAAGTAGAGATTAACACTTTGGTATTCAAATACCTTGGCATAGACTTATCAAATGGTTAAAATAGGTTTTATTTCTTTTCTACATTTGGAAGTGATGTTGACAATTCGTGTCACTAAGAGATTTTTTTTCAATTGTCTAGATTGTTGATCTTATAAAAGTTTGTGAGATGAATAATGATGAGTAATAGTTTCTATTTCTATTTCATTGGTTGTGCTTTAAAATTTGTGAGTCGTGCTGATCTGCCTCAAATATGGTGGCAGATATACTGTTTTGATGCGCTCACACTCGAGAATAAATTCAGCGTCCTCACCTATCCTGTTCCCCAGTTAGCAGGACGAGGAGCCGTGGGGATTAATGTTGGTTATGGTCCAATGGCTGTCGGTCCAAGGTGGTTAGCTTATGCATCCAACACTCTGCCGTTATCCAACTCTGGACGCTTAAGCCCACAAAACCTTACACCTCCAGGTGCTAGTCCATCAATATCCCCAGGTGGTAGTAGTTTGGTGGCCTTGTATGCAATGGAGCATGGTAAACGGTTTGCTGCAGGTCTTGTTAGCCTAGGGGACATGGGTTGCAAAACTTTGTCGAAGTACTGCCAGGAGTTGCTTCCTGATGGGTCTAGTTCTCCAGGATCGTCGAATTCTGTCTGGAACGTTGGTAGACATGCTGGAGCAAATATGGACAATGCAGGAATGGTTAGATTTTCACTTAATCTGAAAAACATTAGTTATCTCTTTATCCTATTAAGTTTGCACTATATGTTAGTAAAAATTAGGTATGGTAGTTTATTAAGCCTTCTCGGTTAAAAATTTGTTTATTGTAGGTTGTTGTCAAAGATTTTGTTTCACGAGCTATTATATCGCAGTTTAAAGCTCATACCAGTCCTGTATCTGCTTTGTGTTTTGACCCTACTGGAACACTTCTGGTTACTGCCTCGGTGAATGGGAACAACTTTAACATCTTCCGAATTATGCCATCTTGTATGCGAAGTGGATCAGGCAGTCATCACTGTGACTGGAATCCTTCTCATGTGCATCTTTACAAGCTGCATCGAGGAATAACATCAACGGTTAGTATATTACTACATCGAAACTGTTTTCCTTTTTTTTCCCTTTATGTGTGATCTATAATTACACATTTGTGCATGTGATTTTATGTGACAGATGATCCAGGATATTTGCTTCAGTCATTATAGTCAGTGGATTGCGATTGTTTCATCCAATGGGACTTGCCATGTTTTTGTTTTATCCCCTTTTGGTGGCGATTCTGGCTTTCAAACTCTTAGTTCTCAGGGTGGAGAGCCGTTTCTTTTTCCAGTTCTATCTCTACCTTGGTGGCATACCTCATATGGCATTACTGATCAGCAATGTTTGCTGCCCCCACCGCCTTTTACCCTCTCTGTAGTGAGCAGGATAAAATATAGTAGTTTTGGATGGCTTAATACAGTTAGCAATGCTTCTGCATCTTCAACGGGGAAAGTCTTTGTGCCATCTGGTGCTGTTGCTGCTGTTTTTCATAATTCTATAGCTCACAGTTCTCAGCATGTTAACTCAAGAACCAATGCCTTGGAACATCTGTTGGTTTATACTCCATCAGGTCATGTAGTTCAGCATGAGCTTTTGCCATCAATTGGCATGGGACCAAGTGACAATGGGTCAAGAACTCGGGCAGCTTCTTCAATGCGCATACAAGAGGATGACTTACAGGTTAGAGTAGAACCTGTACAATGGTGGGATGTTTGCAGGCGATCAGATTGGCCAGAAAGAGAAGAATCTATTTCTGAGGCTACTTGTGATGGACGGGGACCTGCTGAAATAGTTAAAAAAAAATCTGATTGTGACGGTAATTATGGAATAGATTTTCTGGACATTAATGATTGTATTGTTGGAAACAATACTTTTAAAACTTGCTCTGCAAAATCCTATGATAGATCCCACCGGTACTTATCCAATGCAGAAGTGCAGATTAGCTCTGGGAGGTTACCAATATGGCAAAGATCTAAGGTATTTCTTGTGTAAAGTTGCAACGCGTAGTATTTTCTGCTATATCTTTATTTTGATTTATTTGCTCATTTATCTAGATTTCTTTCTTCGTGATGGATTCTCCAAGAGTTAATACTCAAGCTTTTGGAGAGTTTGAAATCGAAAAGGTCTCCGTCCATGAAGTTGAAATCAGAAGGAAGGAATTGTTACCAGTATTTGATAATTTCCATTGCATCAAATCAAGCTGGAATTACAGGTGATGATCAATTTCGTATTGGTTCGTTGCAGGTTTTTGTTTCTGTATAGTAAATGTTGTCATGCGTGTTGGTATCTGACAATCTGATTATCAAAAGAGTTTTGGTTAAGGCTGTTTTCGAGCTTGTAATGTTCGTTATGGAGGGTGGTCGCTAAAGTTTTCTGGAAATAAGTTGACATCATTGTACTTCACAAAATAACCCTTTCAATAATTTTTCTTATACTTGGTGCACTTCAATATTTAGTTAGTCAGACAAAAATAGGTTTGGAGTAATATTTGTTGTTGATGCACAAACATTTAGTAGAGAAGATTTTTGTTTACCCAGTATTGTTGGCCTGAGAGAGTTTGTTTTGTTTTCATTGGTGTTGTGTTTTGTTGAAGTTGGTGTTTTTGCTACTTGGAACATTTTAGGAAGCATTATTTCGTGGTTTCTTATAACATACTAAGTAAAGATATGTATGGTATGGTTTTGTTAAATTCAATTCTAAAAACATTCTTCTCTAGTGTCAATCTATTTCTTTATTTAGGTTCATATCAAAGTCTTAGCCTCACAAGCGAATGAGAATATGAAAGCAATTAACTTAAACTAAAGCATTTAAAAGACAAATTTAAATAAGCAAAAGTAACAAGAGAAAAGAAGTCCTAAAATCACAATTTCCCCACAACATTCATTTAAATTCTCTCTTTGATTAATCAACTATAAGTAATTGTTAACTTATAATACTTATTTATCTAAAAGCTTCTTCCGAGCGTCAAATAGACAGACACATCTAAACCAATTAACTATATTCTTATGTCAATTAGATTAAGGCGAATTCATTAAGTTCAATGTATATTTAGGGTCACACATGCCATGGAGGTATATTCCTATCCTAACATGGAAATCCAGCTAATGAACTACATTATGTGTTGAATTATCTAATTATAAACACATAAAGCCATCTTCCATATCATTATGGTTTCCATGTCTTAAACACATAATTCCATTTTCGAACTTCATTATAGTTACTCAATCAACCCTATTGATTGCTAAGCAATAGTAAGTTATGAAGACCAGGATAAAACAAATAATCAGAAATAGAAGGTTACAATATTAACCAGAGAGAGATTTAATTAATCAAAGCTACTAGTTGGGTTCCATTGAAATCCTAAGACAAGATTTTATAGCATGAAACAAAGATTTACGAAAAACATCATTTGCAATTTAAGCATAAAGAAACAAAGAGTAGGGAGAGAAAACTAAGGTTTGAAGATTGTCAATCCCCAAGCTTCAATCTTCACCTTCCTCTCCATGATTCATGATGGTTGATGTTCATGTCCCTCTCTTGTGTTTGGAGAGGGTTTTTGGCCTCCAAAGAGGCCAATTTTCTCCCCCAATTCGCCTATCAAACCCTAAACATTCCTTTTTTAAATAGGGCTCTTAAAAATGAGCAAAATTACAATACAGGACATAGGTTGGCGCCGCAGTACTAAGGTCTTGGAGCCATAGCGTTGGGCACATCCAGATTTCTGTCTTGATTGGCGCTGTGGCGCTGGCCCTATGTATCTGATTCCAAAATGCTGTCTTTGATTCAGTTTTTGCCTTATTTTGCTTGAAGTTTCTAATTTATCATTGTTCGCTCTGAAGCTGCAAAACACACACGAAAACAAATAAACTATACAAAAAACTCTTAATGACTAGCAATTCTATAGATAAACAGGTGGTAAATATGCATATTTACCACTCATCAGTATCGTATGGTTTTTTTAAATTCAAGTCTAAAATCATTCTTCTCTGGTGTCAAGCTATTCTTTATTTAGGTTCTTATGATACGAAACTGCACTTTGGCACATGATATTACTGATCTATTCAATATTATACATGCAATCTTATTACTTCAAGCGTTCATATCATTTAGATTCAGTTATGCTTGTTAAAATGACTTACTGCTTAATTTGAAGCAGCTCGCCATTTCCATGCATCAATGATGATATAATGTGCCCATCATTCATTATCACGGGGTTTTCCGTTTTCTTCTTTTTGGGGTGTATTTGGCATGTTTATGCATGGGTGGATGGACATGCATTTTTTTTGTGCTTTGCTTTTACAATTTATTTAGTGCCTGATCTGTTGTTTCATTACAGAGGCCCTAGAGAAGAAAAGTGTCATCTGTCACCTTCTTCGGGACCTTATCAAGCTGAAGACAAGATCGCACAGCAGACCATCATTTGTCACTCAAATCCAGCATCACTTAGCTCTACTGAAAGTTCTGAGGGGGGTAAGTCATTGCTGTATTAACTTTTCTTTCTGTCCTTTGGAAATAATGTACTCTGGAGTCTGAAATTTTGAAGAAGAGAATTTGGAACATGATAGGAGTAACTGTCCATCGCTGTTGTCCCTTTACTGGAAAGGATTGACATAATGTGGATATATTTATCGGATTATTTACTTAATTTGTTTTTTTTATCTCTATTTTATTCTTGTTATTGTTGTGAGTTCGGACAATTAGAGCCCGCATATTTTCAGAGCTGCAAAGTTAAATGTACTGATTTCTTTTTACATGCTGATAATCATAGTGATTCTTTAAACATTGTAATCATTTTCTGTTTCTAATTTTCATCAGGTTCCTCAAGGAGAATTGAGAATCTGCTTGATTTGGATCAAGTGAATAATGACAAGTTATATGTTCCCACTGGCCAGACTCTAAATGAGATTTACAATGGAAGGCATGAGAGTACCATGGTTGAACCATCGATTCCGAATAAAAAATCTTTGGACATTGCATCTTCTTCTCCCAAACATCCAGGAAATGATAACCATCATGTTAACAGTCACATTCCAAATAGTTTGCCTCCATTAGAGACTAATTTGGTGAGTGCTGACTATTATGAGTCACATATGGGCATTATTGTTGAGGGTCCAGCACTCTCTGTAGTTAGCTGTCCAGTAAATCTTGGGTTGTCTTTGCGAGAGGAGCATTGTAAAGCATTAGAGCACAATGGAATATGTAAGTCAACTGATGTTGTAAGTGTTGATGTCGATGGTAGCAATAGCAACCGTGAGAGGGAAAAACTGGAAGAGGATGAAAATGAAGAAATGGTTGGGGGCATGTTTGTTTTCTACGAAGAAGGTAAGCACCTAAAGCTTTGGTTGCGGCAATCTTTAACCACTTCTATATCCAACTACATTGATATCGAAGCTTATGTTTTCTTCTCTCTTCTTTTCTTTTGACAGGTTGATCTGTTTCCTCGATTCCTTTGAGGAGGTATCACCTCCCAGAATGTTGTAGAAAGCTTGATTTGAGGTCATTGAAAGAAGCTGTATTGATATCATCTTTTGATGATTCGATTGCCAAGCAGTGTGAATAAGAGTGATGTCGTGTGGTTGGCAATCTGAACTAAAGTATGCTGTCATCTATCTATCTCTCTCTTTGGCTTTCTCTGACTTGTATATTTTGTAGATGGAAAATTTATAAATTCATTTACGGTTTTACCTTTTGGGGAACGGTCAAATTTAAACCTCTTGGTAGAAAACTTGATTTGTGCATACACTCTCTGCTTTAACGTTCTATCAAGCTGTATGTACAGATGAATTATGTGTGAACATATTGTCTGCAAGCTGTATAACAACATGTGTTTATGCGGTTTGATATTTTGTTCTTATATACTTGCTTTACTCTTTGTATCTTCGTGTTACCATTTGTGTTTGTAACATTTGGTATAAGAGTTGGGCCGAGGTCAAGATTTTCCACCGGAAAAATGATGTAACTGACGAGAAGATGGTTGTTCGAAAGAAATCATAGACGAGAAAACGATTGTTATAAAATGTCTACCTTTGACGACATGGGTAATTTTTTTTTTTTTTAAAGAGAAATAAATGTTTTTTAATTACTTTATATTTATCTTCTTGGGTACTTTAATAAGTTAGGGGGATAAACTTGTTATCCTAACTAAAAATGATAAAGGCATTATCTTTGCACAAGAGTTATCTTTAACCTTATATTTCCTATTTAAATAATTCGTATTAATCAAATAAAGCAGAAGAAAATTAAGATAACTTGGTAGTTATCCCCGGACGTGTGTTCGTTGATCCATTATCATCATCAGCTCTAAATGCTGAGCCAAAAGTCGTGCATATTGTTTTTGCGTTGAACCATTGCTATTGATGTAAGTGGAGTCACAAAAAGAAAGAAGTGGCGATTTAAGTGGTCATAAGGCTATTGATTCAAACAGCACCAAGTGCTTTATCCAATCATATGGAAACGTCTCAACTTATAACCATTTTGATTGGTTAACAATTCCCATTTTTTAACAAAGCTTTTGACAATGACATTTACCCTTTCAAGTTTTTAATCATTCTGTCACGCCACTAATTGATTTTACCTATCCAGCCTTGTTAAGAGAGAATATTAATTTTTTGCAATTTTTTTTAATCATTAGTATATATCATAACAAATTAACATTCCCTTGATACAAGCAAAGATAAGAGGGCGCATAAATCCTGAGGAGGAGACTTCTTGAAGAAGTTGTTGGGCGAATGTGTTATTTATTATTTTTAATATGTATTATTTAAGTAAACATGTAAATCATAAATGTAAATATGTAAATCTTAAATCAAAACACAATAACTCCAAATTTTAAGAAAATTCTGTAAATAATTTTGTAGAAGATGAAATCTTTAAACCAAGTCGAGAAACATCTGTCCTTAAGAACTAATTAACTCTGTCTCGGTTCCATTTATGGATCACTTGGTTAACGTTCTATTAGGATTACTTGGTTGCTTCTTTTAAGAGAGACACTCATTTCTTCAAGAACTTGAACTATGAATCAATGTTGAAAACTCTCTTTTATATATGAAGACCTTAAACTCTCTAAAATGCTTAAGACTTATGAAAATAAAATAGAATATAAGAATGAATGTGAATGAAGAACTCAATGGGCTTATTTATAGACATGGAGAGTTGCCTTTAAAAGGTACCCTTATGTCAACATGTATATTTCTTTACAGGTTATAACCATCCAAAAAAACTTTTCAACCATAAATGTTATGTCATTTCTCATTAAGGAATATATCATTTCCAATGAACCTTTTAAACCAAAGAGTTAAGTCATTTCATTCCCTATATATACACACACCTTTTTTATTTAGAAAAGTTTCTTATAATTGATAAGTGCGGTTTATAACCACTTATTTTTGCATTCTTAGCTTACTATTTTGTTAGATTTCGTATCATTTAATGTATTTGTAGGAAGCATTGAAACATGGATCTTGGGAGATTTGTACGTGTTTTGGGACCTTAGGGACGCATCGGAAGCACACGGGAAGAGCATAAACGCAGAAAATAACATCCAGCAAAATTGCCATGCGTCGCGACGCCTAACCATGTGGCGTCGCGACGCGCCCACAAAAGCTGTATATAGTGAAATCCAGCAAGTTTGGTGCCGCCGCCAAAAACTTGCTGATATTTTATATCGTACCGCAAGTGTACGGTGTCAAGTTTTAGTAAAGATGAGTGAAGAGTGTCGAACCTACATGGATTGTGTTCAACTCACACTAAGTACTATAATTGATAATCCTATCTTTATTTAGAAAATAATTAATAAAGATTAAATTAAATAAATAAGATATAAAAATAGTTACGTAGGAGGAACCAATACGATAGAGATTCTAGAGTCTGATTTCACCTAGCTATCCCCTTATGTATTTGTTATGCCAATTAATCATTGTCCAATTGCATTATTTATAAGTCAAGAATCCTAAAGTATTCACTCCTTCTCCCGAGCAACAGTGAAAATATTATCAACTACAGACATCGATATCCCTATAAAAATCTAGTAATCAATAACTCATTACGCTTTGTGATTCTATGTTAACGACTTCAAAGGAACTATATATTCTCCCGAACTCTATAAAACTCCTAGGTTATATTCTCTAGATCCTATTCAAAATCCATCTCTCCCGAGCGATAGATTCTAAACATGCATCATCTCAATTTGTGGCCAGCAAACAAGAAGCATTAAACGCAAGAGAATACAAATAAACTGAATAAAACTTCATAACAATATTGACAATCAATACATAGGTTCAAGCATTAGTTACATCATTCTCTAGAATTATGGAGTTAGTTCATGACTAAAGATAAAAATAATAAAAACATGGTAATGAACATAATGGAAATCATTAGAGTTCTAAGAAAGAAACTAGATGATAAAACCCGAATTGAATCCCTTCCTCTTCGGACGTCACCGCCTTCGTCTCCTCTTGTCGCTCTTCAATCCTCCTCTATGGATCTCTCTAAAAATATATGTTTTGTGTCTTTGTGTTGTGTATTAGCCTCTTTTTTAGGGTTTTGGACGAGCTTATGTATTTATAATAAGGTCTTGGAGTTCTTGTGATTGTGAAACCCTAAAAATTGGTGTTTCTGGGCTCTGCGGGGCGTCGCGGCGCCAAACTTACTGGATTTCACTATGTGCAGCTTTTGTGGGCGTGTCGCGACGCCCCAAGATTGGGCATCGCGACGCGTGGCAGTTTTGCTGGATGTTATGTTCTGCGTTTATGCTCTTCCCCTATGCTTCCGATGTGTCCATAAGGTCCCAAAACACGTACAAATGCCCCAGGATCCATGTTCCAATGCTTCCTACAAATAAAACATAAAAGAAACTACATATATATTAAATGATACGAAATCTAACAAAATAGTAAGTTAAGAATGCATGAATAAGTGGGTATAAACCGCACTTATCAACAATCCCCCATAATTTTCTAAATATCAATTCAGACGCTTAAGAGAGTTTCCTTGAAATGAACTGCATCGGAATAAATAGTTTTCGCCTTGAAACAGATTATCATTCTTACAATTGACTTCAACAAGTCAGGTATTTTCTACAATGGTCAACATCTAATGTCGCACACTAAGTAATAAAATCATTTTATTTCTCGGGATCATAGAAAAAGATATTCTATCAATTAAAATACAAGATTCTATTAAATATAAGAAATGACAAACTTTTACTTGTACCTATTACGAACAAGTACTTTCAATTGTATATCCATTATATAAAAGAAAGATTCAAATCTCAAACTTTTCAAGATTCAAATTTTTTACTTATACATATCATATACGTAATGGTAGAAACTAATGGAACCTTAATTAAAAGGATGAATTAGTGTTACTGGAGCATATCCCTAAGAGTATCAAAATTAATTCGGTAACACTCAATATCAAATTAATCAAATCATATAAGATTCGATTCCTTCACTTATCAATTCCATCACGATGGAATCGTAGAAGGAAGATATAGAACAAGAATCATATTCATCAAATAATCTTATAACTAATTACCATAAATTCATATGTTTGATCGTATCAAACATTTTTGAACAATTCAAAGACTCGAAATGAATTTTAAAGATTTCATATCGAAAATTTTTGAACCAGTCAAGATATTCGATCCGTGTTTCATCATAAACATGTAACTAAGTCATGACAACTTATTGATTATTTTACGAAGTAAGGAAAACTACCTAAAGCAATTTAAGATTCATTAAACTACATACATTTAATGTATCAGTTTAATAAATCTTGTGGTCCAATGACGATCATTCATTAAATGAGATTTAATCACATTTCTGAATATAATATTCATTAAATGGATAAAGATATGTGTTGTGATCATGTATCAGACCATCTTTTACCATACGGGTTAAACATCTAATACTTAAGTGATAAAATTTCATAAGCCAATATTCTAAATTATTTACATTACTGAAAATATTTCTTAATGTTTATCTCTACATCAATGACATTACTAATCGTATCAAAATATGTAACAATTATTTATAAAGAACAAATAACTATCTAATAGTCACAAGTTCTGATATCAAATATAAAAATAATCATTAAATAATATTTTAAATAGTTAGATGGAAGATCTAGTATCCAATACCTATAGCTATCGTTTTTGGAGAATCAATATTCTGTACACACAACTATACGCATCTTCTTTCTTTTTCTTTATAATTTACCTTCAACTATTCACAACAATTGCAAATAATTGATTAGCAAACAGTGTTGGACACATGACCTCTAAAGGTCACTAAAGCCAAGAAACGTCATTGTCATATAAACAAATACCTAATGGAGTTTTCTTAATGCCATTGAATAATCTCGAGACATGAACCAATTCATGTCAATCCTTACTGCATAAAATAAATTCTCTCTTAAGGATTATATCATAGCCTACTATAATCTAGAACCTATTCTAGAAAATTGCAATCATAAGAAAAGTCAGAAAACATATATATAATATATATGCAATGGATTAAAAGTTTAATTATATCTACAAGATATAATAAAGAAAACATAAACTGTAAATTTTCATAATATTACACACTACCTTAGTTATGGATTTTTAACCTAGCAGTGCCTCCCACTATTTTACGTAATACGTAATCCCCAACGAAAAATGAGAATTTAATAATTAAATTGAATTCCATAATGAGAATTGGACCCCATGAATATATTTCGACTCACAACTTTGACACGTTCTCACTTATATATATATTCATAAGTAGACAACTCATTTTTCAATCACACTCACTATGACTTCTTATTTTGGTCCTGATCGTTTCTCGTTGTGATAGCTTTGACATGTTCACATAAGGCGTATCAAGGACACACTTGTCAATGACAAACTCAAGCTACCGATGAAGTCCTGACAGCTTTGGCACGTTCAGGAATCCATTTTCACTTGAATTTGTCAAATATCAAATATATATCCTGTACAAATAAATTTTCATCGACTATATCGTCAAAGCATTGGTACATTCTCAGATATAACTACAAAAATTTATTTATATCCATATCGATAAGACGGATCAAGAAACAAGTATTCATAATACTAGTCACTATAATACTTTATTTAACGGGGATATTCTAAAATTGTCAAACAATCTGAAATTAATCAAATTACCTTTACATGCATGTGAAAATATCATATATCAAGCGTGACAAATGTAATGAATGGAGAATCATACCTGCTCTGATACCATTTTGATGGGGTTATACGCGGCGAAAGCGTGGTTCGGGCGAAATCATAGCTTTGAAATTTTTTTAAACTTACCTAATAAATTATTCAATATCCAATATGAATAATTCATTCATATTTTACCTAAACGTTTTATTCGATATAAAATAATGACATAATTAATTTAGAAAACACTACTAAACTTTTACGAAAAAAATTCCGTAAAATAACATAAAATACGTTTATGACCAAACCGACCAACCAACCAATACCACACGGGGCTGCCTAGATAAGCCCCATAATACTTAGGCAGCCGTTACCTGGTAAGCCCGAAACTAGAGATGAAAATTCTATTCGGATCCAGAAGACCGGGAAGAACTCGGGTCCAGAAAGACCCGGGTCCATAATATATTTTTGCGGACCCAGGTCTTGATTTTAAGGACCAGTACGAATCCGGGTCCAAACACGCGTTCACATAATTTCGGATCTGGATACCCGGATCCGGTTAATTTAAAAAAATAAATATAATTTAGGATATTTTATGAAGTTAATTAATAATTTGTTTATAGATCCAATTAATTTTAATTATATTTTAGTGAATTTCAATTTTTGTATATTTTAGTTAATTTCAATTTGTGATAATTTATGATTTTTCATAATGTTAATTGATAAATTTAAAATTTTTTATTTATTTTTTACGGGTCTCGGATCCAGATCCGGGTATACCCGAACCAGCACCGGGTATACTCGGGTCTGGATCCGAATAATTTTTCCCAGGTCCGAACCCGAACCCAGGAAGTGAAAATAATTTATGGACCCTGACCCGGGTCCAGATCTTGCTATCTCTACCAGATGTTGGACAATTATGACCCATAACATCACTATTTGTACATAACATGGTGTTGTTGTAAAAATTAACTATATGACAAAGGAAATTGCTCTTTTATCATTTGTAATTGGATTACCGCGATATATATAAATGATAAAAGTCCATATGATTAGTTCCGGATTAATAAGATACGAGACAATATTAATCCACTAAAGTTTAATCATTAAAATATCCATAGTCGTAGTATTATCGAGATTGGACATCGATAATGCGAAATAGACTAGTATTGCACTTGTGCGTGTTATGGGAGCATAACAGCATAGTTCTCATATATTTGGGTATTGGATACTCATGCAAGTGTAATAGGAGGTTGTGTTTACCGATGGTACGGAAACAGCTTCGCTCTGGATAGACCCATCAGAATCCCATTGGTAGTATGACTATGTGTCTATGGGAGTCCGAATCAGGGTAGGTGTATTTGGTCTTAACCTGAGACTTGCATCGCTAATACTTGCGGCAATCAATATACTTTGGTTTTGGTCGTCCAAGGCTTTAACAGGTTCTGTGTACGCCTCTTCTGGGTATATTGAGAATCGTAGTGTATTGAGTGTGATGTCAAGATAGAAGTATCACTTCAGTCATATGAAGATGATGATCATGTAGGATACAGAACTAGTACTCTTAAGTACTACAGTCATCGGGATAATATGACTAGGTCATGTTTATCTGATTATAGAGACTAGTTACCAGAGATTCGATATATGCTTCGTACGGGGCATACACAATTCCAGCCCCAGGCCTAGCATGTGACATTCGATACTGGATCGCAATACGTAATACTACACATACTACACCTGACACAAATTACATATTCCTTAAAATAATATTTCTGGAGAATTGGGTATGCACGGTGCTTTACTAGAAGCCAACCATGTCTTGTAAATCGGTAAGAACGTGGTACTAGGTATGCACGTATTCAGATATTCCGATGATCGGATTTACTGCCAACATATCCAGGGATCTCATGGGTCGCTTCCCGAAGATTCACCGATGACGTATGACTCGAACATAATTAATCTGGGATTAATTGGAAGAGAGAGAAAATTAATCTAGGATTAATTACAGAGAATTTTATCTGGGATAAAATTCAATTAATAGAGAGAGAATGATTAATTTGGAATTAATCGATTGAAATAATATATTCGATATATTATTGAAATTAGATTTCATAACGGAATTAAAATTAGATTTTAATTCGGGCGAATGAATTAATTTAGAATTAATTCGCTAGCGATGTGAATAGTAATTTTGCTAGGCATAATTATTTAATTAAATTTGATTTAATAACGTCGCAACGGAAATTCATTAATTCGAAATTAGTGAACCCGAGCCCGGGATGTGTTGCGGGCCCACTCGGATTTTAAATCAAGTGGGGCCCACATGTCACATCACAAGTCACATCACTTGTCACTTTAATTAACTTTTTAGTGATGGGTTTTGGTGGGTTGTTGGTGACTTGTTCAACACACCAAGTTGGTAAAGTGAATGACTTTTACCAAATGTTATTTTTTTTGGTATATCATTTGATTTTTTGAAAATCAAATAATAAGTTATCACTTTACACAAAATTAAAAACCTCTCTCTTTCTTTCTTCATCAAGGCCGAATGGCCTTCTCCCTCTCTCACACTCTCCTTGGCCGAGAGTTACAAGAAGGAAACCAAGGGATTTTGTTGCAAAATCTCCTATGCTAGCACATAAAGAGTTATACTAAGGTGATATGGAAGCCTTTCCCATGAGTTTGGAATTCAAGATTCAAAGATTGGAAGCTTGGAAGCTCAACCTACATCAAAGGAGAAGCTTAGAGGTAAAACTTTTGTTATCTCCTACATCCACTTAGCCGATCAAAGTAAGTATTTTCCGCTACTTTACTTTGCGTATTCACATGATTTCTTGCTTAATTTGATCTTGGTTTGACCTAGAAAACCCAATAATGGTATCAGAGCCATAATTGAGCATGAAATTGAATTTAGGGTTCTTAATCTAAAATTTGGGTAATTTTGATTTAAGCATGATTTTATCAAATTGTTTGTTTGAGTATGCTTATATATTTATAACTTAGAGTTATGCATGATCAATTTGATGAAAAATTAATTGGATTAATTTTCCCCAAATTTGGAGGCTTGGCCGAGAGTTTGAACATTTTAAAGTCATGGTGATTTTTGAATTTTAGACAATTGGATGTGTTTAAAATGCATGGGATATATTAGTTTGTGATTTAATTGGATTGAAATCAAAATTGATATAAAAAGTCCCTAATTGCCGTGAGCTTATGGAAGCATGAATGAATTGCTTTTGTTTCAATTTGTATTGGACATAAATTGATTAGTTAAAGCATGATTAATTAATGTAATTGGTGTTTTGGAAATATTAATTTAACTAATTAATGATGGCTATTACACCTTAATTAATTAAATTGTGAAATTTGGAATATTAGAATTTAATTAATTAGGCTTAATTTGGAATTGGGCTAATAATATTGTATTTAGGCTTAATGGGCTTGGTTGGGCCAAGTTTGGTTTAGGACAATTGGTTGGATCCAATTGGGCCTAAAACCATTTCCATAAAGTCCAAATATGGTAATTGGGCCTTTAAAATTTAATTGGGCCTAGTGGGCCAAAATAATTTTATGGCAAAGGGTGATTCCTTATTGGGCTTTGGTTGCCAAAGTCCATGCCTTATGAATTAATTAAAAGCCTATTGGACTTTAATTAAATTGACATTGGATGTTAATTGGGTTTTGAGACCCATTAAGATTAGATTTAGAATCTAAATAGCAAAGGCTCATTAATAAGTGTAATTATTTAATTTGGAATTAAATAAAGAATTAGTATTGAATACAAATTAAATTGGATTTAATATTGTAGTTTGATATAATTCAAGAATTCGTACTTTGAGTACTTATTCTTAAACGAGTTGGACTCGCGCAAATCAAATCGTTGTTTGAACATTGGATGGTCATTAATTAAAGATTAATTAATTGGATTAGATTGATTGATAACATGCTTTGTGTGAATACATGGATGTGATGTATGAATAATGTATATCATATGGATATTAGATGAGTGAGGGTAATTTTGGAAATTGTTGTAATAAATTTAGAATTTATTAAATTAGACCTGCGTGTCCAGCCTTTATCTCTCGATTCTTTGTAATTCTCTTCTCACCTACCCCCCTCAATGTAAATGAGGTTTCTTTAGAAGTGTTATGTAATTAGGTAGAAGTAAGAATAGTGCTAGCATGAGAGAGGAAATGAAGAGATTTGTTCTAGGAACAAATTGTATTATATATCCATCCGCATATTATTTTTAATTTATTTACCGTGCCTTATTATGCTTTTAGAATGCATGCTTAAGGATGTATGATGAGACCTAATCAAAGATAATTAATTGGTTGCCAATTACGTGAAAAACCCTCAACAAATATTAAACGTTTTCCTTCCATTGAGTGATTCATTCTCAAGATCCAAGATTGGCACTGGTTTGTTGGCGAAAGTCAAGACCTTTGTCCATCGTGGATGTGTTTGAATCATGAAGGCTTTGTTCCATATCGCATGTCTTGTCCAAGTTGTGATTTGTTGGCCAAAGTCAAGATCACTTCTTGTCCATCGACATCGATTACGAAGCTTTCCAAAGTCAATAGGTCCCGATTAACTGGAATCATTAAGCTTGTTGTGCCAAAGCCAAGGCTTAGTTGATTCAGAGGAAAAAGGTTAGGGAATATATTGGATATATTGGCATATATTATATATATGTTTCGGACTTGGATGTCCACCTACTGGATCTAGGAATTGGATGAGATCAAATTGATCTTAGAGATCTACCTAGTTAAATATCATATAGCTTGTTGGCCAAAGTCAAGGTTGTATGTTATTTAACGGGATCCTAGCCCACTAGGAAACTAGGTTTCCCGAGTACTCAACAGAGGGTTAGAGGCTCGCCGAAAAATAGTAGGAGGCAAGTATTAAATTTGCATCCGAAATATAGTTAGACTATAGTAATCATTATATTCAATTGTACCTGAAATCGTTGATTGGATAGTTGGACTATTGGAATCAAGATAATTGAAAGATTAGCGTTTAGAACATAATCTTGGGTGAAAATGTCTTTAAATGGCTTTAATTTTCAGATTCGGAATAGAACCTCAGGATAGTCCTGGGAACTGAGAAGTTAATCTATTTGATAGAGAAACTTCTCGGGCCTGAGCCCGGAGTTGAGCAAATAGTGGAGCATGAGTTTTGGAAGACTCATGGTGATGATAACTTTAGTGCTCAATCTGTTATGCTTACCGCAATGACTCTTTAATTCCGTCATCAAAATTAAGGATTAGATCATTGTACCATGATGTTGAAATTAAAAAATCTTCATAGATTTATTCTTAAATCTTAGAAGTACGAATTGCAAAAGATGCTCTTTCGCTCGCGTATGTCAGAGGGTACATCTGTCGAGCACTAGGTGTCGCAGATGATTGCTGACATCGATAAGCTAGGTTAGCTGGGCATTACCTACGTGGCCGAAACTACCAAAGATTTGATCTTATAGTCCTTACCCGACAGTTGTGGCAGGTTTATTATGAACCAAGAATAAACTCTTGGAGAGTTGACGGCTATGCTCAAAGAGGCAGAGCAAGAGCTTCTAAAAGGGGGCAAAGGCAAAATCATCACAGTCTTCTAGGAAGACAAAGGACATATCCCAAGATGTGTGCCTAAAATGTGGAAAACGGGGTCACTGAAGCGTGACTGCCGTATGGACAAGGCAGACATGAAAGAAGTGAATGCGGGACAAGGCTCCAGCTTCAAGTATGTTTGTCATAAACATGTTCACTATTAGTTTCAAAATTGGATTTTTGATACTAGATGTGGTACAGAAATATGCACTGATGTGCAGAATCTACTGATTAGTAGGATACTGGCTTCAGTTGAGATCAACATGTGAGTCGAAAATGGGACGTGAGTCGCTGTTTTAACCGTAGAAACCTAAGTTTAGGAACTACCGTTGGGTATGTACTTAAATTAGGAAACTGTTATAATGTACCTAATTTGACTAGAAACATTATCTCTATATCTAAGTTTAACCCGTTGCGGGTATACCTTTATATTCCAGAACACTAAGTGTTTTATTTTATAAAGATGATATTGAGATAAACACATTAGATGTGAATAACAGTATTTATATTTTGAATCTAAATGAATCTCAAACGTATAACATGACAAACAAATAGCTCAAACTGCATAAATCAGTTGAAACTTATATGGGGCATTGTTGTCTGGGACACATAAACAAGACTCGTATATCCACACTTTCGAAGAGTGGGTACTGGGACAGATTTGATTCTATTCAAATAAAGTCTACGAATCTAGTTTATTAGGCAAAGTGCCTAAAATACCTTTTACTTGGTAAAAGTGCAAGTGCCACCGATCTGTTAGCCCTCGTTCATAGTGACGTAAGTAGGCTCATATCTAGCTAGGCTAGAGGTGGATATGAATACTTCGTAACCTTTACGGATGTGGCATCGCGTTATGGTTATGTGTATCTTAATGAAACATAAGTCATAAACTTTTAGAGTTCAACTCGAAGTAAATAGACAGACTGGCTAAAGTATTAAACCGTCACAGTTAGACCGTGGTGGAAAATACTTAACCAATAAGTTTGTCGACTATTTGAAAGAGTATAATATTCTTTCATAATGGACTCCTCCCGGAACACCTCAATTTGATGGTGTGTCCGAACAGAGAAACTGAACTTTGTTGGACATAATAAGGTTAATGATGAGTCGCTCTGAGCTACCATTTTCCTTCTAGGGATACGCATTAATCAGTGCAAAATTTATTTTGAATAAGGTTCCATGAAAATCTGTTAGACAAACTTCATATTAGATATGAACAGGAAAGAAACCGGGTTTCTCATTCCTGAAGATTTTGAAATGCTAGGCATATGTTTGGATGATACCAAACTAAAACCCAAATCGGATAAGTGCCTAATTTTTAGGTTATCCTAGGGTAACCAAAGTATAGTTCTTATACAACTCACAAGAGAACAATTTAATTGTTGCTCTCCATGCGGTTTTCCTAAAAGGAATACCTATATGCAGTGGTAAGTGTGAGGAAAGTAAAACTCGATGAAAATCAGAGTAATACTGTTCCAGACACCTATTTCTTAACGGAACACAAACAGTTCATCAGGGATGAAACTGTACCAAAATCTTCGAATACACAAGAACCACGTAAGTCGGAGAGAGTCAGAAAACAACCTGGGAGGTATGGGTTTCTGATCTCACCTCATAACGATGTCAACCTTATTGAGGAAGACAAACTGGCTACGTATGAGGAAGTGATACAAGGTATCGACTCCCTATTATGGCAAAGTGCCATGATGTCCGAAATGGATTCCATGTATACCAACCAAGTTTGGATACTGGTTGATGTACCGGAAGACATTGTGCCTATTGGTACTATATGAGTCTTCAATGAAGACATACATGGATGGCAACATATAAATATACACAGCTAGGCTTGTACAGAAAAGGTATCGTCATCAACATAGTGTCGATTACGACGAAAACGTTTATCCGTTGCCATGATTAAATCCATTTGGATAATGCTTTCTATTGCTGCATGTTTCATTTATGAAATATGGCAGCTGAACATCAAAACCGTTTTCCTTCAACGGAAACCTTTTGAAGGATGTTTATAAACATTCTAACGGTTTTATCGTACCTTAACAAGCAAACAAGGTTTGCAAGTTAAATCTATCCATTTATGAATTGAAGCAAACATTGCGTTCTTGGAACTAACGTTTTGATAAGATCATAATGGTATATGATTTAATTAAAAAAAAAAGACGATTCTTGTGTATATAAGAAGGCCAGTGGGAGCACACTGACAATAATTGTCCTATATAATGATGACATATCATTTCTTGGAAATGACATTCCCATAATATAATCGGTGAAAGCTTGGCTTTCATGAAAATTCTCTATAGAATACTTGGGAGATGCAACCTTTATTCTAGGAATAGGGATCTACTGAGATAGATCTAAAAGTTATTGGCACTCTCCGAGAACTCGTACATTTTGATATGTACGCGACCTGGTGTCTCATATGCTTTGAGCATATGGAGTCACAATCAGGCCAATCCAAGTGATAGTCACTGGATTGATGTAAATAACATCCTTAAGTATCTGAGATGAACTAAGGATGCTTTCTTAAACTATGGAGAAGGAGAACTTGAAGTGACTGGGTTCACTGCTGCAAGTTTCCAAACAGAAAAAAACGACTATAAGTCGTAATAAGGGTACTATATAGTTTGAATAACGGAACAGTGAGCTGGAAATCTTCCAAGCAAGATACTGTTGCCGAATAAACAACAAAAGCGGAATATTACTGCAGCTGAGGTAGCAAAAGAAGCAATTTTGGATCTGTAAAATTCCTAAATAGATTGGGTGTAGTTCTGTTAGCAGCTGAGCTAGGCTATAGCACAGGCTAAAGAATTAATGGTCTCATCAACGATCCAAGTATATACTTCAACTATTTCATTTGATTCGTCGGATCATACATCGTGGCGATGTGATGATCGAATAAATCGCATCAGATGATAATAATGCAAATCCGCTGACGAAAACTGTTTCTCAGCAGAAGTTTGAGCGACCCATACATATTTCAGGTGTAGGACACTTGAGTGATTGGCTATAGGCCAAGTGGGAGATTGTTGGACAATTATGACCCATAGCATCACTATTTGTACAGAACATGGTGTTGTTGTACAAATTAACTATGTGACAAAGGAAATTGCTCTTTTATCATTTGTAATTAGATTACCACGATATATAAATGATAAAAGTCCATATGATTAGTTCCGGATTAATAAGATATGAGACAATATTAATCTACTAAGGTTTAATCATTAAAATATCCCTAGTCGTAGTATTATCGAGATTGGACATCGATAATGCGGAATAGACTAGTATTGCACTTGTGCGTGTTATGAGAGCATAACGACATAGTTCTTATATATTTGGGTATTGGATACTCATGCAAGTGTAATAGGAGGTTGTGTTTACCGATGGTACGGAAACAGCTTCACTCTGGATAGACCCCTCAGAATTCCATTAGTAGTATGACTACGTGTCTATGGGAGTCCGAATCAGGGTAGGTGTATTTGGTCTTAACTTGAGACTTGCATCGCTAATACTTGCGACAATCAATATACTTTAGTTTTGGTCGTCCAGCGCTTTAACAGGTTCTGTGTACGCCTCTTCTGGGTATATTGAGAATCATAGTGTACTGGGTGTGATATCAAGATGGAAATATCACTTCAGTCATATGAAGATGATGATCACGTAGGATACGGAACTAGTACTCTTAAGTATTGTAGTCATCGGGATAATATGACTAGGTCATGTTTATCCGATTATAGAGACTAGTTACCAGAGATCCGATATATGCTTCGTACGGGGCATACACAATTCCAGCCCCATGCATAGCATGTGACATTCGATACTGGATCGCAATACGCAATACTACGCATACTACACCTGACACAGATTACATATTCCTTAAAATAATATTTCTGGAGAATTGGGTAGGCACGGTGCTTTACTAGAAGCCAACCATGTCTTGTAAATCGGTAAGAACGTGGTACTAAGTACGCACGTATTCAGATATTCCGATGACCGGATTTACTGCCAACATATCCAGGGATCTCATGGGTCGCTTCCCGAAGATTCACCGATGACGTATGACTCGAACATAATTAATCTGGGATTAATTGGAAGAGAGAGAAAATTAATCTAGGATTAATTACGGAGAATTTTATCTGGGATAAAATTCAATTAATAGAGAGGGAACGATTAATTTGGAATTAATCAATTGAAATATTATATTCGATATATTAAATGAAATTAGATTTCATAACGGAATTAAAATTAGATTTTAATTCGGGCGAACGAATTAATTTAGAATTAATTCGCTAGCGACGTGAATAGTAATTTTGCTAGGCATAATTATTTAATTAAATTTGATTTAATTACGTCGCAACGGAAATTCGTTAATTCGGAATTAGCGAACCCGAGCCCGGGATGTGTTGCGGGCCCACTCGGATTTTAAATCAAGTGGGGTCCACATGTCACATCACAAGTCACATCACTTGTCACTTTAATTAACTTTTTAGTGATGGGTTTTGGTGGGTTGTTGGTGACTTGTTCAACACACCAAGTTGGTAAAGTGAAGACTTTTACCAAATATTATTTTTTTGGTATATCATTTGATTTTTTGAAAATCAAATAATAAGTTATCACTTTACACAAAATTAAAAACCTCTCTTTCTTTCTTCATCAAGGCCGAATGGCCTTCTCCCTCTCTCACACTCTCCTTGGCCGAGAGTTACAAGAAGGAAATCAAGGGATTTTGTTGCAAAATCTCCTATGCTAGCACATAAAGAGTTATACCAAGGTGATAGGGAAACCTTTCCCATGAGTTTGGAATTCAAGATTTAAAGATTGGAAGCTCAACCTACATCAATGAGAAGCTTGGAGGCAAAACTTTTGTTATCTCCTACATCCACTTAGCCGATCAAAGTAAGTATTTTCCGCTACTTTACTTTGCGTATTCACATGATTTCTTGCTTAATTTGATCTTGGTTTGACCTAGAAAACCAAACACCAGAAACTCACAAAGTAACGTTTTTTTTCATTGTTTTTCGCATATTTTCATTTCGAGATAATTTCCGGCAATTATCCTAATGCCTAATACACATCCAATACATTTATAAATTATATTTTTCATCCCAAAATTTCCAAGAATTTTAGATCTGATCTGGATATAAAAATAATCATTTTCATGCTTTAAATCGAATTTTCTCAACATTAATCTACCTAATATTTATACCAATCAAAGTCACCACAAATGAAGAACTCAAGAACAATTCTAGGTATCACAAGAGTGGTCATAACACTCTAGAATGACAACAATTTATCTAATAACCATAATAAACCTTAATTTTACTAATTAAGCTTACTTTTAAATACTACACAAGCATATATTAATTTTCCAAGCATCCCACAATCTCAACATATATTCAAGAGCGGGAAAAATAAATCCACATCATATGTAGAGTCCTAGTATAATAGAAACTATTTACAATTCAAAGAAACTAAGAAAATACCTTATTGTTTAAGCTTTCTTCAAAATTTTGCTTTATGACTTTTATTTTCTCTCAAATCTCTCTTTTTAATGTTTTGGTGACTTGAACTTCTTTTTCTAAATGAAACAAATTTCACTCATATTTATAGTCCTAGCTTGGCCGAAAATCAAAGGGGGCAAATGGTCATTTGGTTTGTCAAATTAAATTAAAGTAAGTCAAATACAATTTGATAACTATTACCTTTATTAAACTTGACATTTGGAACCAATTAGACTTAGCCATTTCCCAAGCAAATGATGACATTAGATATTTTATTTTAAATTACTTAATTATTTAATAATTAAATAATTAAGAAATTGATTAATACAAATGTCTATATATATGTATTTTTATTTACACTAAATAACCAAATATTAAAGACAAGTGTCAAAATATCATATTTGTTAATTAAATAATGTGTATTTAATATTCATGTATTAAATACAAATACACATTAATTAGTAAATGACCGAAATGCCCCTATGCATATGTAATTTCGTTTAACCGTTAAACAATTTGAATTAACTCATTTAATTTAATAAAATATTTTGAATAATATGTATTATTTATAATGCGTTGGACAAGTGCTCAACGAGTAGTTGAGTACAATTCATATTGTGGGACTCTCATAGTTCAGGTTTATCTGTCACGGAATCCAATTTCGTATCCATAATTCACCCACTCGTAAATTATGATGACCATGAATAATCTCGCTAAACTATTCAAGTGTAGAGGATAACTTATATATCTGTAGTGGTATCTCAATTCGAAGGACTACTATGCTACCCGACTTGTGAAGATTCTTATTGACGTTGGTGTATTATCTATTAGAAAATCTTTGGTGAGCCATCCAGTGTTTATCGAATAATTAACTACATGTCTATATGAGTCTGCAAATACTTAAGGTCCACTAGGATATACCATCAGACCAAGTATCGATATATGACATGTACTGATCTCAACGAATTTTACTAATCAACCCGTGTTAGTAAATCTTAACTAGAAACTTTATTTGAGAATATACAACTTATAGTTACACTTCTCAACATCAATTACAAACTACGTTGTAACTGCGCACTTTGTTGTAAATCCTCAAGTCTTTGACTAATGTATACATATCGCTAAACATGATTTAGTTTCAATCTAATCAATATTAGATCAAATACGTATATAAAAGTGTAACATCCCATTTTCGGAGATGCTACCGGCATGGAATAGGCTATTCTATCCCCCTGAGCCTCTGACTCACTGACTATATACATCATTAATAACTCATCTCAAATATAGACTCATGCATATGGACCTTTGCCCAACTCATTAACATAAATGAAACTTAAAACTCATAACTGTGTACTCATCATTACTTCTATATACAAATCTGTTCTTGAACACATTTAATACAACATGAAGACTTATACATTACTAACGACTGATATGCAACTTAACTTGACGCTGATTATGCTGAACTTCTGTACACAATCTGATGGACTCAACACTCTAATGACTGCCATCAGTATCCATCCTCTTGAGCTCGTCCTCCGGGTGTACCTGCAAAATAAAAACACTAGGAGTGAGGGGGTTAGATCGTTTGAATGATCTAGTGAGTGGACAGTTTTAAATGAAAAATGAAATACTTTATAAACATTCATTTGTTCTAAAACTGAAATCTTTCAAGAAAACTGTCTTTTTTGAAAACTCTTTCTTTTCTGAAAATCAAATCTCTTTCTGTGAAACTTTATAGAAACCTTTCTTGCTGCAAAACTCTGAATTTCTTATAAAACTGTTTCTCGTAAAAGCTCTTTTATAAAACCATCATTCTAAAAATCATGTCTCTAGATATATGTAGAAAACCTTACGCATGAGGGCGTTACGTATCGCCGTCCCCCCATACGCCTAAACTAGTGGTCTTGGGGCGTTACGTATCACCATCCCCCAAGCCACAGAACTGGAGCCAGGTGTGCAAATCCATGCCATTAGGGCGTTACATATCATCGTCCCCCAATGCATGCCACTGTCATATCCTTGAATCTAGGGTCTAAAGGCATTACGTATCACCGTCCCCCTAGTCTTGCTCTACATGTGCACATGTCATGTCCATCAATTCCATATCTGAGCCAAGTTACATCTGATGTGGATGTTTCCCTCATGCCTTCAAAACCATGAAATCATACTTTAAAAATCATCTTTATCTAAAACATTGCTCCAGACATTTTCTATTCATAAAACATCTGAAATAAACTTGGCTAACGCCCTAAGTGCGGAAAAGTAACTTCCAAGCTCAAAACATGTAAGTAAACACAACTTAAGAAAATAGTCCACTCACTGATTTTAGGATCTGGCTGGTATTCCTTCGCTTCGTCGAAGAATATTATGGTTCATACGATGATCTATAATTGAGAACTCAATTCGAATATAAGGTGTGAATCATATTTTGGAATTAAACTAATTTTCTCGGTTCAACACATCTATAAACATCACACGATGTATTACGCTTGCGACCTGTCATATTGTGTTTATGTACCTCAATATGAAACTCTTAGGGTGGTCCTTAACATCATAGGTTGAAACTGATATGGTATGGAACTGTTTCTGTATTGCATTGTGATGCCAAGTCTAGCGCGTTATGACGATCATGCAAGCAGGCTCAGACATAGAGCATGCTTTGTTTCATGTCACGACGCTAAGGAACCTATGTCACGATGCCCACCTGATCAGACTCGAGGCAGAGCCTCTACTTGTTACGCGTCGAGACGTCAAATGTTGAGCATCTTGACGCTCCCACAATCAGGCCTAAGGCAGCGAGCCTCTAATTCTTACACGTCGCGACGCTGAGTGTTGAGCGTCGCGATGCTAGGCCAATTTTAGGGCCTAACATAAACTCTTCAATGACATACTCCATAATAAACCCAACACCCTCATCTTTATACAAGTTAAATCAACTATCCACATTCAAATTATCATTATTCTATCCTTCTATCATCATCACAATATCAAATTCCAAAACCATCAATTTACTCATCTTTTAGGGGATTTCTCTAAATCCTAATTTTTTTCGCACCAAAACTATATAAAAAAATTCATTCACAATTCAACAAAACTCATTTATCATCCAATCATCAAAATATTAATACTTTAAATTTGGGTCAAGTCTTCTTTACCTTATCTTACTCGATTTACTTCACCATTCAAGTCTTCTTGGCTTGATATTCCTCCCTTCTAGCTTGTGGTGGTTTGATTTGCACTTGTTTATTCCTTATTTTTGGTAAGGAAATGACACCCTCCACTTTCTTCTTCTTCATTCTTTCTCTCCCCCTCTCGCGTTTCTTCTTCTTATTTCCTCTTTTTGGAGATGAATGAATAGTGGCCATATTTATACTAGGGGCTGAATTGACTAATTGTGTAATGATTTTATGAAAGAAAATATCAGAATATTTGAGAACATTAGAGAATTATCGAGATTGGTCATCGGGTACTATTCATCTGAATTTGTGATCTGTATTTTTGGCCTATTTCTGATTTGAATTTTAAGAAACTCAAACACAGAAGTTGCAGGTCTCAGTCTTAGATTTTTGGCGATATAAAATTCATAAAAATTGGAGTTCATATGAAAAGGTTACGACCCAAATACCATGGGCTATCCAGATTTAATCTTGGAATAAATTCTGTATCGGAACTATGAGGAATTTATCAAATGTCCAAAAAGTAATTCCACAAGCACCCACATACTTGAATATGATTTATATCATGTACCATACCTTCCATAACGTAGTAGTCATCGAGGTTACTAGTGTTACAATTTCTCCCCCTCCCTTAAATAGGATTCGTCCTCGAATCCCTTTCTGATGTTGGAATTCTTAGGTCCCTCTTGGTTTGAAGTCATCTGATCATTACTGTTGTTATCCTCCTTACTTCCTTTCTATTCTTCTGGTCAAGAATTTGCTATTACGACTTTTGGAAATCTCTTATTCTGATATGCTCTATTCAACTCTTATAGTTGAATACTTAGTCATTGGACTTGTAACATCCCAAATATGATATAAATATTCAATCCCTAAAATCTGAACTTAAGTTTTCTTCGGACTGATGCCTTAAGTGACTTACTTTTTCTACCTAATACCATGGGACTATATTTCACTTCATCTCGTTCTCCTCTTTAAGGAATCAATACTTCTTAAGACTCCCCAAATAATCATTCATCTTATTATTGCTTTTACCCAAGCACACTTAATTTGCAAGGTCTTAACTGCATTCGATGCATAAATACTAATGTGGTCAAACCCACAACTACTCAAGTTGAATCATTAGCCCTCACATCTTAGTTATACTTTTGTTTGCAAGCTCATATATCTCTAACCATGATAACATTAATTCTTAAATATCACATGGGGATTGTGTTACTCTTCATGCTTAATGCATTACTATTGTACTTTATACTACAGCCCATGACCTTCGTTTTCCCCGACTTTAAGCATACCATGAGTTCTTCAATTTTTTTATAATATGTCTCCTTTAATATCCTTATTAAATGTATCTTCAATTTCTTCTTAACTAATTCTTTCATGTATTTAGATGTACTTATGTTTCCTACGGTTAGGGTTTTTCACGTTCTATCATAGCTCTGGAATAAATATATACAAGGATAATCCTTGTCGCTAGTAATAACTATCGTACTTGATACATCTCCAGTTCCACATACTCGACCTGATCTTGGCATTTATTTTTTAACTTAATTGTTTAACTCTCTCTATTTCCTTTTTGCTAAGTTTCAACTGTTTATCGACTCCGCCCTTCAAGTTCCCTTAACTCTGCTCATTTGCGTGGCTTATGACCGCTTAGTTCCTGGTCAAATTACTCATGCACTTCTAAATTATTGTTATTGTTTACTCTTATATTCAGGATACAAGGTACCTATATTAATCTTAAGTGTATGTATACTTATGTTTAAACTGTATTCCTAATGATTAACATCGTCGCTAGCGATCCGGTTCTATATACTGTTCATACTCTTTTCATACTTTCCAAATTCGTGGCTAGTATAGATCTGGTTAACCATTCTTTATACTGACATATTTATTTGCTTGATTGCATTCCAAAATATCCCACCTTCAATCATTTCCATAATCTTATTCGATTGGGTGTTGTCTTGGTCTTGCCAATATCCGTATACTTAGTTTCCTCTTACCATCTTACGTTTGCGGTATGTTGTGAAGGGAATATATGGCTATACTCGTTATCTTCATTTTGTTTCCTATCTAATAGAATTCCAGTCTTATTTCATCACTGATATAGGTATTCCTAACCATCCCATAGTTCTACTGAACTTAACCACTGAGAGTCTATCTTAATACTTATTATCTTATGTCTTTGGTTATCTAGTACCTTTTTTCTATTGTTGTCTTACTTCGACAATTCCACCTCAAACCTTATACTTAACGTTCCTTTCGCCTTCTCCCCTACTCTAGTCTATACTTGGAACTTATGTGATCTATGTCTCTGTCTTCTTATCCGATGGGTATTCTCTTTTAAGGGTCTTTTGTCATACTTCGTGGAATACTGTAATACGTCATGGATTTACTTGTTTATGGGAATATCATTGGGACAAATATCATGGTTCTTCATTATTTTCGTCATTTAACGAGGGTTGGGAAGGTGGGATTGGTTCTGAAGTCTTTTTCGGTTGTAGTGGCCTCACTAATTACCTGCACTGTAGTTGCACATGCTGTTTGTTGTAATTCTAGGATTTTCTTATTTACTTATCTGATGTTGGAATCTCATACTAAGATACTACTGCTAGGAACTATCTGGATTACCTCTTCTAACTTTATTCCTAATTTATTTCTGATTGTTGGTTATACTATCTTTTACCAAGAACTTCCTTAAAGTTTATGCTTTCTCCAAAATCCCTCATATTCCCTATGTTATTCTTCTTTTCGAAATTTGCTCTGTTACTTAGATTTCCCAGTGTGTAGTGAATCATTTCCTTATCAAAAGGCCTTAACAGTTATGCATCCTATCTTTACGGTCACAAATTAGTTCATCCTTACCTTAGTTTCCTAAACCTCTTAAGTCGTCACCACTTTGAAACTCCATATTTTACTACAAGTTGTGATATCACTACTGAACCTTTGGCTTGGGTGTTGCTCTCAGGTATAGTAGGAAACTCTGTGTAAGTCAAGTATTTTATCTTTGGGGGTCGTCATATGCGTTGCTTATTTTGATTTATTGCTCTGTTGGGCCTTTAATCCCTTAAGACCTTTCAGTTCTACATTAGACACGTTATCACTTCCAGATTTAGCTAGACTTATTGTGAATTCATATCAATCTATCTTATGATTCCTATCTAGATTCTCTTGAATTCCTTAGTTCGACCATCTTGCTCACTCATGATTTGCCTGTCTTGTAAGTGTCCTCCTTTACTTATTCAAGTTCTTAGCAAGCTCTAAGTTAGGGGTAATACATGCTTTCCATGTGTGGGGCACATAAACTGGGCGACGCATGTTGTTCCGGGCTCGCGGCCCAGTTGGGAGTACGGAGTAGTCCGCGGGGAACTAAACCGGAAAATGATGGAGTCGCCACCCGGTGTGAACCGGGACAAAGATTTAAGGCCGCACTCACCCCTCGTAAGGGAAGACCTTAAACCGTTGGGTTCGGAATGGTCCCTTACTTATGTCACTTGTGATGATATAATTTGTGCAATAAATCAACCGAGTCTACTCAATAATCATGCTCAAAGGGTACTTAGATCTAACATGCTTTCATCTAACTAACTCCTAATCTAAGTTTGCATGCTTGAAAGTAAATCTTTAAACGGCAAACACGCAGTATAACACAACGAGCATATTGAACCATTAAACCAAAATAAACAAATAACTAATTAAACATGAATATAAACTAAACAAAACATCATGCATAAAGAATAAAGAAGCGACATGCCTAATTAACACAATCATGCTATGAAAATTAAATAACAAACTAACTACATCATGCTTCATGCTTCGAAAAATAACTAAATAATCTACGAACTATATCATGCTCAAACACAAGTTTGGATGAGACGAAATACGTGTCTCTTAAGTGGTACGCGGCGTTGTATTCCGAGTACAAACCGCACTACCGTCCATTCGGATTCGGCTACGGAATTTACGTCCGGGTTTCCATCCTATATACCACAAAAGGGAACACATATTCCGCTCATCCAACAATCACATCATGCTTCAAACGACTCTCATGCGATAATATTTTTAAAATAAACAAAATAAAGGAAAAATAATAAATAAAAAGGTGCCCTCAGGTCTAATCTATTTTGTCGTCTCCCGAAAGGGCGTTACACGGCCGTCGGAAGGGAGAATGCTCTGCAACTTTTCTGGTTCACTAATCCAACGTTTTTCCTCGCTGTTTCGCTGTCTGGGCTGCTGCTTTCACTCTGTTTCGCTGCTGTTTTTGTTATATTTTATGGTCACTGTTTTTGGTAATTTAGGCTACTGTTTTTGCTGTTTTTTGGACTGGTTTGGGCTGTTTTTTTAGGTGAAGTTTTGGGTTAATTTGGGGACTGTTTTCAGGTATTTTTTGTGGCAGTTTTCAGTGGTGTTTTGGGGCAGTTTGTGGGATCGATTTAGTGCAGTTTTCGGGACTGTTTTGCGGCAATTTGCTGGCAGTGCAAGGGGCTATGTCTCGGCAATTTTGAGGGTCAGTGGCGTTGAGAAAATTAGGGGCAGGGGGGACGTGTTGGCTTGTTTAGAGGCAGTGGGGACGTGTTTGAGGTTGGTCAGGGGAGTTGATGATGCGCTGGCTGTGTGAAGGGTTCTTGTCACGTGGATAATGGCTAGCTGTGGGTGGCAATAAACTGAAGGGCTGTGTGGTTTTATGGTGCGTGCGTGAGACTTGTGGGGCACAGCTGCGTGAGTGCTGTGTTGATGCGTGAGGCAAGGTGGCAATTGGCGTGAGGCAAGGTGGCAATTGGCGTGAGGTATTGAGGCGATTGGCGTGAGGTATTGAGGCGAGAGTTTGTGGGCTCGGCCGTGTGGTGTGAGGCAGGCTTCTTGTTTACGTGTTTGTTGGCTGGTGGGTTAGCTTCGTGGAGAATGATTAGCGTGAAGAGTAAAGGCAGGTTATGTGGCGAGAGGGGGCTGAGTGGCTTGTGACAAATAGAGGGGCAGGGACGTTGAAGGTTCAAGTGTGCGCTGATCGTGCGTGAGGGTGATAGTGGCAGGTTCGTGCGTGGAGGGTTAAGGGCTTCGTGACAAGTGTGATTTGGCTTTGTGAATGGCTAGGGTTTAATGGCGTGAAGCTTTTGTGTTGAGTGAGGGTTGTCCGTTTAATGAGAGAGCGAGAGGCTAAAGAGAGTTATCATTGGTGGCTCTGTGATTGTTTAGTTAGTGAGGGTCAAGGTCGTGAATTGGAGTCATTAGGGTTTATTCGTTTTGCCTTGGTGAAGTTCCGTGTGGATGTTAGGGAAGAAGGAGGAGGGCATGTGTTGCACGGTTGTGTTATATAGTTGCATGTGTTAGGGTTTGGTATGGGTTTTGAAAGGAAACAAATCATGTTAAAAGGGAGGGAATTTGATTAGATTTTTAAGGGAAAGAAATAATTGTAATTGGTGGGGAATTTCTTAAATTAGGGGAGTGATTGATTTAAATTTAGGAAGAGATTTACTTACTTTTGTAGTTTTAATTTAATTTAAATTTAATTTGTGAATTTAATATAATTAAGATTTCAATTTAATTGGTTTGTGATTTTTTTAGATTAGGAATTTAATTGGTTATTTAATTTAATTGGTTTTAATTTAATTAGATTTAATTTTAATTTGTGACATGTATTTTAAATGTTTTAATTATTTTGGATTGGGCTCGGTATGTGGTTTAGGGATATGTGGGCATGGTTTGTGTCTTACGCGGGTTTGGGCTAAGGGTATGCTTTGAAACGGAGGTCCAACGAGCGAGTCCGAAGCTAATCCAACGAGTTAAATTCAACTAAGTGTCAATTCTTGACCTTTTCCCTTCCAACGTCTGTTTCCCGCGGCTTTCACAACTAAAGAGGTAGTGTCTCCATACGAGACTCATCATCGGGACTTACATGCAAAAATGCAGTGCCTAAAGTCGCCCCCACTTTGATAGGACTTGTGCAGTGTGTGACAATGACAATCCTATCAAAGTACGTGCAATGCATTTTCACTTACCTGGCTCGCCAGCTGTCACCTGGTTTACCTGTTGCTCTGAATTGAATTTGATGATGTGCCGTTCCTGGCGTGCTAAACCCCATACCTAGGGTGTCGCAGTAGTCCATAATACTTGACGATAGTTTAACGGTAGTCCACAACTCTTCACGATAGTCCACGATAGTCCACGGTAGTCCACGATAGTCCACAACTCTTCACGATAGTCCACGATAGTCCACGGTAGTCCACAACTCTTCACGATAGTCCACGGTAGTCCATAACTCTTCACGATAGTCCATGGTAGTCCACAACTCTTCACGATAGTCCACGGTAGTCCACATAGTCTATAATACTGCACGATAGTCCACGGTAGTCCACGATAGTCCTCGGTAGTCTACATAATTCACATAGTCTACGGAAGTCCTCGGTAGTCCACACAATCCTCAAAGTCCACATAGTCCACGGTAGTCCACACAATCGTCATAGTCCACATAGTCCACGGTAGTCCTCGGTAGTCCACATAATCCACATAGTCCACGGTAGTCCTCGGTAGTCCACACAATCCTCATTATCCACATAGTCCACGGTAGTCCTCGGTAGTCCACATAATCCACATAGTTCACGGTAGTCCACGGTAGTCCTCATAATACACATAGTCCACATGCCATACCTGGCGTGCTAACCCCGTACCTAGGGTGTCGCTGTGGTCTGAATGTCGTACCTGGCGTGCTAACCCCGTACCTAGGGTGTCGCTGTGGTCTGAATGCCGTACCTGGCGTGCTAACCCCGTACCTAGGGTGTCACAGTTTTCTGAATGCTAACCCCGTACCTAGGGTGTCGCAGTTGCGTCTCCGTACCTAGAGTGCCGCAATTGTCTGAATGCTAACCCCGTACCTAGGGTGTCGCAGTTGTCTGGATGTCGTACCTGGCGTGCTAATCTGATGTCTCCATACCCGGAGTGTCGTACCGGGCTGATCTGATATCTCCATACCCGGAGTGCCGTACCCGGCTGAACTGATCTGATGTCTCCATACCCGGAGTGCCGTACCTGGCTGAACTGATCTGATGTCTCCATACCCAGAGTGTCGTACATGGCTGAACTGATCTGATATCTCCATACCCAGAGTGCTGTACCTGGCTGATCTGATATCTCCATACCCGGAGTGCCGTACCTTGCTGAACTGATCTGATGTCTCCATACCCGGAGTGTCGTACCTGGGTGATCTGATATCTCCATACCCGGAGTGCCGTACCTGGCAGACTAATCTGATACCTCCATACCCGGAGTGCCGTACCTAGCAGAACTGATACTGAACTAACATGGGCCTCGCCTCCAGAATGCCATACCCGGCTGAACTAATACTGAACTAATGTGGGCCTCGCCCCCAGAACGCCATACCCGGTAGAACTGATGCTGAATTAATGTGGGCCTCGCCCCCAGAATGCCATACCCGGCAGAACTGATGCTGAATTAATTTGGGCCTCTCCCCCAGAATGTCATTCCCGGCAAGTCTGCTACTGATGCTAATGTGGGCCTCGCCCCCAGATTGCCATACCCGGCTTTACTGATACTGATAATGACGTGGGCCTCGCCCCCAGATTGCCATACCTGGCAAGACTGCTACTGATGCTAATGTGGGCCTCGCCCCCAAATTGCCATACCCTGCTTTACTGATACTGATAATGATGTGGGCCTCGCCCCCAGATTTCCATACCTGGCAAGACTGCTACTGATGCAAATGTGGGCCTCGCCCCCAGATTGTCATACCCGGCAAGACTGATTCTGATCATGATGTAGTGGGCCCTCGACCCTGGGTTGCATCCCAGAATTGCAACAGATGTGTGGGCCCTCGACCCTGAGTCACATCCTAAAAGTGATGATGTAGTGGGCTCTCGACCCTAAACTGATACAGTTGTAGGCCTCGCCTCCAGACTAATACTAACATGGCCCTCGCCCCCATACTGATACTGATGCGGGCCTCGCCCCAAACTGATATTGATATGGGCCTCTCCTCAGACAGATACTGATATGGGCCTCGCCCCCCGGGACTTATCCCCAAAACCGATGCTGATACTGATGCGATGGTTCGTTTTCGAACTGTACTATATGAGATGGTCCATTCCCGAACCGCTACTGTGAGGTAGTCCATTCCCGAACCGTTACTGTGAGGTGGTCCATTGTTGAACCGTGCTCCATTCTCGGATCGCCATTCTCGGCTTGTTCATTCTTGAACCCTGTTCCATTCTCGGATCGCCATTCTCGACTTGTTC
Organism: Zanthoxylum bungeanum; assembly: GCA_019454045.1. Classification (NCBI taxonomy): domain Eukaryota; kingdom Viridiplantae; phylum Streptophyta; class Magnoliopsida; order Sapindales; family Rutaceae; genus Zanthoxylum; species Zanthoxylum bungeanum. Next base: position 45,912 of record SKCR01039815.1, read on the forward strand.
ATTCTCAAACCTTGCTCCATTCTTGGATTGCCATTCTCGGTTAAACTGATACTGATGCTGATGTATGGGCCTCGGCCCTAGGGCTGATCCCCAAAACTGCTGCTGATGTGGGCCTCAACCCTGGGACTCATCCCCAAAACTGATGCTGATTCATTTCTGAAACTGATGACATTGTACCGTTGCTGCTTCTGATTGGCTTGCCTTTTCCGCTTTCTCTTTTTCTTCTTTGAAACCTGTGAATAAAAACAAGACAAAGGTTGCGTGTATATGACGTGTATGCATGCATGCATGAATGTGTTTCCTATTCTGATGGGTTAGGTCTTCTTTGTGCTCTTCGGCGCCCTTTATCTACAGATGTCTTGGGTTACCCCCTGGGTCTGCTTACAGTTTCTTCCTTTCAGTTCTCTTCTGGTGATTGCTCAGTTTCCTTTAGTCTCATGGCTCAAGTTCTTGTTATATCCCTTATTTGCGGGATGGTAGACTGGTCGCCCCCAGTCTTGATTTAGCTTTCTGCTCTCCGCTGTTTGTACTTGGTCAAGATGAACCATATGGTGGGGCCTTCCATATCATCATATTATATTACATGCTACGAAATAGTCCCAATAGTTATATATATTATCGTCCTCAAGGAATGTCCAGTAATGAAACCAGAGAACATTCAAAGCACTCAATGCAACTCAAATCTGAGTTTTTGAATAAACGATCTATGCCAGACTCAAAGTGTGCGTGTGCAAAGGTTCCTTTGCAGCTTGATCCTTAAGTAAGCTAACTCAATGATTTCGTTTCAAAAATCGGGATCGATGGGTCAAACCAACCTAGATGTCTCAGTTATGTCTGCAGTTGCTTTTCTGTGCTCAATGTGGTATGGTTTTCTTTCTCTTTTGTCTTTTTTTTTTTTTTTGAACTTCTTTTTTTCTTTTCTTTTCTTTTTCTTTCTTTTTTTTTTCTCTTTTTTCAACACACCAACCCTTTAAGGTAGCATTTCTCCTCATGGTGGTCTTAATACTCGCCCATGGGTAGCTTCACGCTTATCGGTTATAGGTGGTTCAAAATTTTTTCCTTAGAGACTTTTCTTTTATTTTCAACCATACCACACATCATAACATAAGCAAATCAAGATAGACATCTAAGCAAACGGTCATTCACCGACCCACAATTTCTTCGACTAGTCACTTTGCTAACTACTCAGGTTTTCACTGCTAAGAACCATAATCAAGTGCTTACGAGTCTAACATAGATTAATTAATCAAAGCATCAGATAAAAGCACATCAAGGTTTATCGTTTCTATAGTTTAACTCTAAAGCAATCAATTTCATCATCAGACTTATGTCTAACTATTAAGACTAAACAACCCTTTTTTTCTTCTTCTTTTTTTTTCCTTTTTCTTTTTTTTTGTCTTTTTTTTAAAGGACCCCCCAATGGTCTTTCTATCCTTGTCGTAAGGTTTTCTATTTCTCGATTTCCTTTTCCTCGCTATCCATGTTTGCTAGACCTTTCTTTGACAATTCTTCTTTTATCCCTAACCCAACGGATATCTATGATGGCTTTTAAGACACAAAGGATTAACATGATGCGTGAATGCATGAGATGCATGTGATGTATGAGATATAATATGCATGTGGTTTTCAAAAGCATAAAGGGGCAACTCCTATAGGATATATAACTATGGTTCACATGTGGGTTTATGACAATGCCTTTGATTGAACTCCCTCAACCCACTATAGAAACGGTCAACTAATGCACAAATTATACACATCACAAGACATGATTTCGGGGCCGATTCTCTATCCCCAGTGGAGTCGCCAGACTGTGGGGCACATAAACTGGGCGACGCATGTTGTTCCGGGCTCGCGGCCCAGTTGGGAGTACGGAGTAGTCCGCGGGGAACTAAACCGGAAAATGATGGAGTCGCCACCCGGTGTGAACCGGGACAAAGATTTAAGGCCGCACTCACCCCTCGTAAGGGAAGACCTTAAACCGTTGGGTTCGGAATGGTCCCTTACTTATGTCACTTGTGATGATATAATTTGTGCAATAAATCAACCGAGTCTACTCAATAATCATGCTCAAAGGGTACTTAGATCTAACATGCTTTCATCTAACTAACTCCTAATCTAAGTTTGCATGCTTGAAAGTAAATCTTTAAACGGCAAACACGCAGTATAACACAACGAGCATATTGAACCATTAAACCAAAATAAACAAATAACTAATTAAACATGAATATAAACTAAACAAAACATCATGCATAAAGAATAAAGAAGCGACATGCCTAATTAACACAATCATGCTATGAAAATTAAATAACAAACTATACTACATCATGCTTCGAAAAATAACTAAATAATCTACGAACTATATCATGCTCAAACACAAGTTTGGATGAGACGAAATACGTGTCTCTTAAGTGGTACGCGGCGTTGTATTCCGAGTACAAACCGCACTACCGTCCATTCGGATTCGGCTACGGAATTTACGTCCGGGTTTCCATCCTATATACCACAAAAGGGAACACATATTCCGCTCATCCAACAATCACATCATGCTTCAAACGACTCTCATGCGATAATATTTTTAAAATAAACAAAATAAAGGAAAATAATAAATAAAAAGGTGCCCTCAGGTCTAATCTATTTTGTCGTCTCCCGAAAGGGCGTTACACGGCCGTCGGAAGGGAGAATGCTCTGCAACTTTTCTGGTTCACTAATCCAACGTTTTTCCTCGCTGTTTCGCTGTCTGGGCTGCTGCTTTCACTCTGTTTCGCTGCTGTTTTTGTTATATTTTATGGTCACTGTTTTTGGTAATTTAGGCTACTGTTTTTGCTGTTTTTGGACTGGTTTGGGCTGTTTTTTTAGGTGAAGTTTTGGGTTAATTTGGGGACTGTTTTCAGGTATTTTTTGTGGCAGTTTTCAGTGGTGTTTTGGGGGCAGTTTGTGGGATCGATTTAGTGCAGTTTTCGGGACTGTTTTGCGGCAATTTGCTGGCAGTGCAAGGGGCTATGTCTCGGCAATTTTGAGGGTCAGTGGCGTTGAGAAAATTAGGGGCAGGGGGGACGTGTTGGCTTGTTTAGAGGCAGTGGGGACGTGTTTGAGGTTGGTCAGGGGAGTTGATGATGCGCTGGCTGTGTGAAGGGTTCTTGTCACGTGGATAATGGCTAGCTGTGGGTGGCAATAAACTGAAGGGCTGTGTGGTTTTATGGTGCGTGCGTGAGACTTGTGGGGCACAGCTGCGTGAGTGCTGTGTTGATGCGTGAGGCAAGGTGGCAATTGGCGTGAGGCAAGGTGGCAATTGGCGTGAGGTATTGAGGCGATTGGCGTGAGGTATTGAGGCGAGAGTTTGTGGGCTCGGCCGTGTGGTGTGAGGCAGGCTTCTTGTTTACGTGTTTGTTGGCTGGTGGGTTAGCTTCGTGGAGAATGATTAGCGTGAAGAGTAAAGGCAGGTTATGTGGCGAGAGGGGGCTGAGTGGCTTGTGACAAATAGAGGGGCAGGGACGTTGAAGGTTCAAGTGTGCGCTGATCGTGCGTGAGGGTGATAGTGGCAGGTTCGTGCGTGGAGGTTAAGGGCTTCGTGACAAGTGTGATTTGGCTTTGTGAATGGCTAGGGTTTAATGGCGTGAAGCTTTTGTGTTGAGTGAGGGTTGTCCGTTTAATGAGAGAGCGAGAGGCTAAAGAGAGTTATCATTGGTGGCTCTGTGATTGTTTAGTTAGTGAGGGTCAAGGTCGTGAATTGGAGTCATTAGGGTTTATTCGTTTTGCCTTGGTGAAGTTCCGTGTGGATGTTAGGGAAGAAGGAGGAGGGCATGTGTTGCACGGTTGTGTTATATAGTTGCATGTGTTAGGGTTGGTATGGGTTTTGAAAGGAAACAAATCATGTTAAAAGGGAGGGAATTTGATTAGATTTTTAAGGGAAAGAAATAATTGTAATTGGTGGGGAATTTCTTAAATTAGGGGAGTGATTGATTTAATTTAGGAAGAGATTTACTTAATTTTGTAGTTTTAATTTAATTTAAATTTAATTGTGAATTTAATATAATTAAGATTTCAATTTAATTGTTTGTGATTTTTTAGATTGGAATTTAATTGGTTATTTAATTTAATTGGTTTTAATTTAATTAGATTTAATTTTAATTGTGACATGTATTTTAAATGTTTTAATTATTTTGGATTGGGCTCGGTATGTGGTTTAGGGATATGTGGGCATGGTTTGTGTCTTACGCGGGTTTGGGCTAAGGGTATGCTTTGAAACGGAGTCCAACGAGCAAGTCCGAAGCTAATCCAACGAGTTAAATTCAACTAAGTGTCAATTCTTGACCTTTTCCCTTCCAACGTCCGTTTCCTGCGGCTTTCACAACTAAAAAGGTAGTGTCTCCATACGAGACTCATCATCGGGACTTACATGCAAAAATGCAGTGCCTACACCATGTCTAGTTAGATGTTTGAATACTTACTAGAGTCAGGCTGCTGGGAGGAATAATTACTATTCATTCCATTGGAAGCTGAATCGACTATTCCATGTCTTAAGGTTCCTTAATCTTTATTAATCATCCCGAGGTCTTCATTTACTTTACTGTCCTCAAACTACGTTATCTGTGTTACTATACGAACTAAACTTCCTTGTTACTAGTTGTATCCTTCTATATTGTTTCCATATTCTATCTCTTGGCTCTAAGATATGCTGCCGAGGCTAGTGGTGGTTTGTCTTATGAGCTAATTTCTAGATCTCTACTCTTGCTATAGGTCACAACTATGGAACTTTGTCATACTGTCCGTCCTGGTACTCTTGTTACTCGTGAGTGTCTCCAACCTCATTAGTCTGTCTGTTTAAACTCAGACGGATTCCTACTGGCATCGGTCTGATCTATGGATTCTTACTAGTACTGTAAATTTTCCAACTCATTTTATGTTGGTTTCTTTCTTTTCTATCCTTAGAAACCTCCTTAGTCTCTTTCTGGGTGATCTATCTTCCAATGTCTTCTGTTTTTGACTTAAGATATAGCACTATGTATACTGAGCTTTCGTACGGTGATCTTCATCGATACTGATGAAGGATGGGGCAAACATTTACATCTCAACGGATGTCGATGTCCTTGTTCGGGTATTATGTGTCATGGTGAAGTCTATTACTCATATAAGATAGGTATGAGATAGGCTCCGTCAGGATAACTTTCTTAACCGGTATTACCGAGAGGTTTGAAATCTGGATGACTCAGAGCCGTATCTATACCGGGTTCCTAACTAAAAGAACTAATCAGTTTCCTTTATGACATTCATTTTATTTGTTTAAGGCCTGAGTTTGGGTATCTCAAATCTCCATATCCTTTGTGACATCTCATGTCTACCGGAAACTCTCATGACTAATTCAGATTTCTTACTTCTTTTGCCTTTTTGACTATCCTTCGTGATTCGGGATACCTGCCATCTATACGAGGTACTCAAAGGCTATTGAATCTGTTTGAAAAAAAATTTCTGTAGGAAGAAATCTTACTTGGATCTACTCGACATCTTATTCTTGCTCAGGTTTACTATATTCCCCTTACTACTATAAGTTCTATCATTTTCTTATTATCTCTCTAATTTCCATATCTCTGTTTCTTATTGCCTCTGATTCCTTAAGCATTTGTGCATTCTGCCTTGCTTTCTTATAACTTTCTCTTCCCACTCCCTGTAGTGAATATTCTCATGACCTTACTATATATTCCCATAACATGTCTTGGACTTCTGATAATAATTCAGGATATTTACGGAAGGATTTTCATCTTAAATAAAGAATATAAGTACTTTCATAAGGAGGAAAATTTGAATAGCTTAGGAATTCTTACTAACCTATCTACAGAACTTGAAGATGTGCTCAAGGATCAAATACTGGAGAGGTAGTGCCTCGTTTCCTAGTACCCCGGGCATACTACGTATACAAGACCCCAACACTCTACCCACTGCAGTCACCGACTCCCTAGATCATGCTCTGATACCATCTTTGTAACATCCCCATTTCGGAGATGCTACCAGCAGGGAATATGCTAGTCTATCCCCTTGAGCCTCTGACTCACTGACTTTATACATCACTAATAACTCATCTCAAATATAGACTCATGCATAAGGACCTTTGCCCAACTCATTAACATGAATGAAACTTAAAACTCATAACTGTGTACCCATCATTAATTGAACACATTTAATACATCCCGAAGACTTATACATTACTAACGATTGATATGCAACTTTACTTGACGCTGACTATATTGAAATTTTGTACACAACCTAGTGGACTCAACACCCTAGTGACTGCCATCAATATCCATCCTATCAAGCTCGTCCTCCTGGTGTACCTGCAAAATAAAAACACTAGGAGTGGGGGGGTTAGATCGTTTGAAAGATCTAGTGTGTGGACAGTTTTAAAAATGAAAACTGAAATACTTTACAAACATTCATTTGTTCTAAAACTAAAATCTTTCAAGAAAGCTGTCTTTTTTTAAAACTCTTTCTTTTCTGAAAATCAAATATCTTTCTGTGAAACTTTCTAGAAACTTTTATTGCTGTAAAACTCTGAATTTCTTATAAAATTGTTTCTCGTAAAAGCTCTTTATAAAACCATCATTCTGAAAACCATGTCTCTAAGTATCTATAGAAAACCTGAAGCCTGTGGGGCGTTATGTATTGCCGTCCCCCCAAGCCATTAAACTGGAGCCAGGTGTGGAAATCCATGTCATTGTGGTTTTACGTATCACTGTCCCCCAATGCATGCCACTGTCTTGTCCTTGAATCTAGGTTCTAATGGCATTACGTATCGCCGTCCCCTAGCTCTGAAACCTAGGATCTAGGGGCGTTACATATCACCGTCCCCTTAGCCCTGTTCTATATGTGCACATGTCATGTCCGTCAATTTCAGTAACTTTCAATTTCATATCTGAATCAAGTTACATCTGAGGTGGGTTTTTCCCCATGCCACCAAAACCATGAAATCATACTTTACAAATCATCTTTTTCTAAAATATTGCTCCAGAACTTTTCTATTCATAAAACATCTGAATAAACTTGACTAACGCCCTAAGTACGGAAAAATAAATTTCAAGCTCAAAACATGTAAGTAAACACAACTTAAGAAAAGAGTCCACTCACTAATTTTAGGATCTGGCTGGTATTCCTTCGCTTCGTCGAAGAATATTGTGGTTCCTGTGATGATCTATAATTGAGAACTTAATTAGAATATAAAGTGTGAATCATATTTTGGAATTAAACTAATTTTCTCGGTTTAACACATCTATAAACATCACACGATGTATCACACTTGCGACCTGTCATATTGCGTGTATGTACCTCAATATGAAACTCTGAGGGTGGTCTTTAACATCCTAGGTTGAAACTGAAATGGTATGGAACTATTTATGTATCGCGTCATGACGCCACGTCTGGCACATCACCACGCTCATAAAAGCACGCTCAAGCATAGAGCATGCTCTGTTTCATGTCACGACGCTAAGGTTCCCGCATCACGACGCCCACCTGATCAGACCCGAGGCAGATCCTCTACTTGTTACGCATTGCGATGTCAAATAATGAGCATCGTAGCACTTCACAATCAGGCCCGAGGCTGTGAGCCTTTGATTCTTACGCATCGCGACGCTGAGTGTTAAACATCGTGACACTAGGCCAATTTCAGGGCCTAACATCAACTCTTCAAGGACATACTCCATAATAAACCCAACACCCTAATCTTCATACAAGTTAATTCAACTATCCACATTCAAATTATCACTATTTTATCCTTCTATCATCATCACAACATCAAATTCCAAAATCCTCAATTTACTCATCTTTTAGAATTTCCTACTTTGGGGATTTCTCTAAATCCTAATTTTCTTAGCACCAAAACCATATAAACAACGTCATTCACAATTCAACAACACTCATTTATCATCCAATCATCAAAATATTAATACTTCAAATTTGGGTCAAGTCTTCCTTACCTTATGTTACTTGATTTCAGTCACCATTCAAGTCTTCTTGGCTTGATATTCCTTCCTTCTAGCTTGTGGTGGTTTAATTTGTACTTGTTTCTTCCTTATTTTTGGTAAGGAAATGGCTTCCCTCTATTTTCTTCTTATTCCTTCTTTCTTTCCCCTCTCCCTTCTCACGTTTCTTCTTCTTCTTTCCTCTTTTTGGAGATGAATGAATAGTGGCCATATTTATACTAGGGGCTGAATTGACTAATTGTGTAATAATTTTATGAAAGAAAATATCAGAATATTTGAGAACATTAGAGAATTATATAGATTGGTCCTCAGATACTACTCATCTGATTTTTAATCTACGTTTTTGACCTATTTCTGATTCGAATTTGGGAAAAAATCCAATGCGGAAGTTGTAGGTCTCAGTCTTAGCTTTCTGACGATATTAAATGAATAAAAATTAGATTTCATATGAAAATGTTACAGCCTAAATACCATGGGCTATCCAGATTTAATCTTGGAATAAATTCTGTATCAGAACTATGAGGAATTAATCGAATGTCTAAAAAGTAATTCCACATGCACCCACATACTTGAACATGATTTATATCATGTACCATACCTTCCATAACATAGTATTCATCGAGGTTACTGAGTGTTACAAAAAGACAAAAGGTGTTATCATCAATAAGTAATCTTATGAAAAAATGAATTATTTGTATTCATGAATCGGACATAAATACGATCCGTATTGGCGCTCTGAGCACCAACCCTAACATTATAATGCAGACCATATTTTGAAGTTTCTCTTACTATGGCTTTTCCAGTGATTATGTCCTGGATTACTCGTATATCTACTAAGTGTGTTTACGACTTGAGCGATATTTGATCGTGTGAAATTTGTGAGATACATCAAACTTCTGATAATTCTCGAATACTCTAATTGTGATACGCTCGAACCAGTATTCTTAGACAAATAGAGAGCTACGTCCACATGAGTTCTAGCTACGTTTAGATCTCATTTACTATATTTTTTAAGTATTTTCTCAACATAATGAGCTTAAGATAATATGTATCCCTTTGATATTCTGGAAATCTTAATTCCTAGAATTACATCAACTATACCTAAATCTTTTATGTCAAAATTATTGGTCAAGGTTTTCTTGGTAGACTGTATCATCTCATGATTACTACCAATTATCAGCATATCATCTATATAAAGACACACAATGACATATCCTTCTTAAGTTAATTTAGTGTATACACACTTATCACACTCATTGATTTTGAATCCATTTGACAACATTTCTTTGTCAAATTTCTTTACCATTATTTAGGTGTTTGTTTTAATCCGTACAAGGATTTTATAAGTTTGCACATCTTGTTTTATTCTCCATAAATATTAAAAACTTCTGATTATTCTATGTAAATCTTTTCATCCAATTCACTATTTAAGAAAGTTATTTTTACATCCATTTGATGTATTTCAAGATCAAATATAGCTGTTATGGCTATAAGCATTTGAATTGAAGTGATGCGAGTCACTGGTGAATAGATATCAAAGTAATCAAGACATTATTTTTATCTATAACCTTTTATGACAAGTCTTGTATTGTACTTATCTATTGATCCATCAGACTTCATCTTCTTTTTGAAAATCCATTTATAGCCCAACGACTTACAACTTAGAGGAGATCAACAAACTCCCATATGTTTTTTGAATGATAGAATCAATCTCACTTTTGCTAGTCTCTTTCCATAAAGTGCCTTTGAAGAAGACATCGCTTCTTTATAACTTTGAGACTTATTTTCTAACAAGTGTGTCAGAAAATCAGGTACAAATGATTTAGACGTTCTTGTTCTCTTGCTACGTCTAGGTTCACTTTCCTCAGTATTTTCATGTTTATCTGATTCTTGGTTAACTTGATCACTACTTGTAGCAGTATCAATGGTTCTTTTGAGATACTTCGTTCTTTGTCTTTCTCTACAAGGAAAAGCCTCTTCAAAGAATGTCGCATTCCTTGACTCAGTTATCATATTTGGATTGATGTCAGGAATCTCATATTTATGTACCAAGAATCGATATGCGCTACTGTTGTGAGCATATCCAATGAATATACAGTCAGCAGTTTTGGGTCATATTATAACCCTCTTATGATAAGGAACCATTTCTTTGGTGAGACACCCCTACACTTTTAGGTATTTTGTAGGAAGATGCTTGACTTTTCCATAATTTATATAGTTTTTTTTCAATCTTTTGTGAAGTAACTTTTTCACAAAGTAGTTGGCAGAAAGCAAAGCTCCCCCCATAAATTCTGGGGTAAACTAGAGCTTGTTAACAAGTCATTTATCATTTCCTTCAACGTTAGATTTATTCATTTCGTAATCTCGTTTTGCTGAGGAGAATAACGAGCAGTGGTTTCGTGAATAATTCCATGGTTGGAACAATATTCACCAAATGGTGGCACATATTCACCTCTCCTATCAATCCCAATTCTTTTGATTTTCTTGCCAAGTTGATTTTCAACTTCATTCTTATAGTGTATAAAGCTCTCAAAAGCTTCATCTTTGCTCCTCAGCAAATACATATAGTAGAATCTTGTGCTATCATCGATAAAAATGAGAAAAATACTTTTTACCGCCTTTAGATTGCACAACATTTTTATCACACATCGGTGTGAATATGTTCGAAGGGTTCATAACTTTGTTCAATAGAATGAAATGATGTTCTATTCAATTTCGCTTCAACACATGCTTCACATTTATATTGGTTATCAATTATAAACTTAGGTATAAGGTTCATGTTAATTAATTTATGTATTGTATCATAATTAACATGTCCCAACCTACTATGTCACATATTTTGTGACTTAATAATATAAGAAAATATGTAATTTTATTATTATTAATAGCATTTTGTCTGTTGATAGTCATTACATTAAATTTAAAAAGACCCTCAGTGAGGTAACATTTTCCCACATAGACATCATTTTTTGTCAATACAAACTTTTCGGAAATAAAAACTAACTTAAACCCATTCTTGCGGAGAAGGGAACCCAAAACCAAGTTCTTCCGAATATTAGAAACATGCGGAACATTTTATAATGTAAGCTCATTCTCAGATGTTATTTACGAACTACCATGCCTTGTCCAACCACTTTGGAAGTATACGAGTTTCCATGGCTAGATGATCGCCACCATCGACTTTCTGATATGAGGAAAACATCTTGCTATATGCACATATACTGCGAGTAGCTCCAGTATTGTAACGACCGGTAACCTCTTCGACCAGTAATCTCGACTATCGTTTCATTCTGGGATATATAAATTATGTTGAACACATATGCACTCATTAGTGACCTTGGGGGACAATCGATATTCCTCGAAGTTGCGATACCGAATTGTACGATGTTTCACTTCGGACAACCTACAGTATTTGGGCCGTAACTTTCTCATACGAACTCTGGTTTTTATGAATTTTATATTATCGGAAAGTTGAGATCGATATCTATAACTTTCGCGTTGAACATGTTTCCAAATGAAAACTAGAAATAGGCTAAAAATACGGATCAAAATTTCGGATGAATAGTCCCCGAGGGCATTCTGGTAATTTTGCAAGTTTCTTGAAAATTCTACATTTTTCTTTTTCTTTTCAATTGCCAAGTATAAAAGAGATACACTATTCATGAATCCCAAAAATTAGAAAAGAAGAAGCAAACGTGGAGGAATGAGAAGGGAAGAAGAAGAAGAAGAAGAAGAATAAAGAAAGAGAAAAAGTAGAAGAAATAGAGAGGATAAAGTAAGGAAGAAGGTAAACAACATTAGAGGATTGTGGAAGATGAAGAAATCAAGTGGATTGAGATTACCCCCAGGAACCATGAGTTTCTCCAGCGAAACTCCTTCTAGGTGAGTGGACCTCTTTTCTCAAACTGGTTTTATGTATTAAGTTTTGATATCAGACTTACTTTCACGCTTTAGGGCGTTAGAATATTTTACTATTACAGTTATTTCATAAATAATTATGATTTGAGAATTAATTAAGAAAGAAATGTTGTTCAGAAAAGGTTTTATACAGTTTTGAAATTCAAGCATGAGTTTTATGATTTTCGAGGCATGGGGGAAAAACCCACCTCAGTATGTAACTAGTATAGATATGGAATTCACGTACATAGAACATTTGCACATGTAGAGGATTGAGGATGACAGATGCCCTTAGATCCTAGTTCAGGACTAGGGATGATATATTCCCCTGGATCTTAGTTTCAGAGCTTGGAGGGTAGCATAGATCCGCACCCCCAGTTATAGATCAGTGGCTTGGAGGACGGCGATACGTAACGCCCCAAGACCACCAGTTTCAGGGACAGTAGTGGCATGCTTTGGGGGACGGCGATACGTAACGCCCCAAAGTCATGGATTTTCACTTCTAGCTCTAGTTAGGCGTATGGGGGGACGGCGATACGTAACGCCCCCATACGTCAAGGTTTTCAGATACAGATCAGTTTACAGTTATCAGATTTTCAGAAATAGTTTTCAGAAACCAGATTTTTGAAATAGTTTTCAGAAACCAAAGCTACAAAAGCAGTTTTCAGAAAGATAAGTTTTATAAAAGAGATTTCAGACGAAGTTTTCAGAAAAGAGTTTTCATATAAAGATATTTCAGGAACTTGGGTTTTAGAACCAAAAGCTTTTATATCAGTTTTCAGTTTCTTATCCACTCACTTAGATCGCATAACGATCTAACCCCCACTCCCAGTTTTTCTGTGGTTGCAGGTATTCTCAGAGGATGAGCTCGGGAGGGCAGATACTGATGCAGTCACTAGGGTTGGAGTCCACAAGTACGAGTAAGAGTTAGAGTGAGAGTCCAATACGAGTCAAATAAAAGTTATGTATTGGTATTTGGGTTATATGCAATCATTGTTAACTCAAGTGTATTTAAGTATTCAGTTATTAATAATGAATTTGTCTCTTATATGTTTGAGTTTTGGGCATTGGTTCCATAATTAAGAACTTGATTAAGAAAAGGAAAATAGTGTAGTCTATAGTTAGAGAACAGAGGCCCAGAGGGATAATACGGCCTATTCCCTACCGGTAACATCTTTCAGATCGGGGATATTACAAGTATTTATCGACTATTCTCTCGGGTTACTAGCCAAGTTGGCTTCAGTTACCACGGCCGGGAGGTTCATCTCTGAGATCTCACCAGTTATAGCTCATCTTCAATGACATGGGCCTCATTCTTCTTTTTCTTGCCTTTTCTTGAATCTGTAGTCATTTTCCATGTAACCACTTTTCCCACAGACGTAGCATTTTCCCTTGAACACTTGCTCGCTTGGGAAAAAATCAACTCCACTGTTCTTTCTTTTTCTTTTTTCTATATTTTACACCCTCAATAATGTTGGCCTTAGACTCCATGGTCTCTTAGCTAGCCTTTCGGACTTTCTGTTGTTCTTTTTGATTCTCAATCAAACTCCCAAATCTTCAAAACTCATATGTTTCTTCTTGTGTTTGAGATAACTCATGAAGTCCTTCCATGATGAAGGCAACTTCTCAATGATTGTGGCCACTTGAAATGTCTCACAAAGTTCCATTCCCTCATCCAATATTTCATGAATGATCAATTGTAGTTCACCCAAATGAGACATTATCGTCCTTGAATCTACCATTTTGTAGTCCACGAACCTACCCACGAAAAATTTCTTTTGTCCGACATCTTATGTCTTATATTTTTTCTCAATAAATTCCCATAGTTTCTTTGCAGAAGTCGTGCCTTGGTACACATTATACATGGTATTATCAAGACCATTCAACAAGTAGTTCTTGCACAAGAAGTTGACTTGCTATTATGCCTCAACCCGCAGTTGCCAAGCCGCTTCAGTTTCTCCCTCCACATGAGCCGATGGAGTTTCTTTGAGGTACTTAGTCAATTGTAGTGTGGTCAAATAATAGTATTTTTCTTAGGCACTATTTGAAGTTTGCTCCACCGAACTTTTCCAGTTTCTCTCCATGAATGACTGATAATGTGATATTACCACTAGCCATGCGTAACTATGAAATAAATAATTACCAATAAGTCTACACAAGATAAATTACACAAAGATCAAATTTATGATCCTATTTATGTGTTACATTAAGAATCCACTTATTATTTTGGATAGTAGTACCAAATAATACAAGTCCTTGAATTTGTGACTAAAATTTCTTAAGATATGTGAACAGATGAAAATTCTCAGAGGACGAGAGGGTCTGGTATAACCACTTAAATCTCTGCACTCTTAGGCTCTTATCGCATTGGTGATAGAATTTTATTAATCACATTCTCAATAGAAAATCTTAGGCATTCAATCTTTAGTGTTACACTTTAATTTTCAACAAGTAATACAATAATTATTTAAATAAATAAATTTAGTCAAGTTTGGAAGGAATTACTTGTGTATAACTCGGACCAAGTCTTTGTGATACACTTTAATTCTCAACCAAGCATGCAACAAATAATTAAATAAACAAGATTAAATATTCTCAACTTTATCACATAATAAACTAGATGTATGCATGTGATAATTGAACATCCGAATATTAACCCAAAATCTATACTACCAAGTTTATAAACTTTCAG